>VSDK01009956.1:391432-423817 GCA_009767595.1 Symbiodinium kawagutii
CTGCTGAGGCAGTGACCCCCAGCCAGTCGCTTGGATGAAAACGGGAGGCAGTGAGATCATTGGTTCTGACCCATCCCTATGTCAAACACACCTTAGCCGTCTCCTTCAAAGGGCCTAGCACCTTCCAGGTCTAGCGCGGTGACTGGTTCCCCGGGTCCCAACACATCACCGTTGAATTATTTATGAGTGGAAAGGACTGGTTGACATGTTTTTGAATTCTTGCACTGAACCTGTGCGCAAGCGAATCGAAAAGGGAACGCTAGTTGAAGCACTGTTTTGTCAATGAGCAGGGCCTTGTGAAGACAGATTTCTCAGGCAACTTTAGCTGCAGGGAGGATTCTTCGGAACCAGTTCGATTGATTTGGGTGTTTCTCAAAATCGGGGACCACCAAATCATCCATTAATAATTAATCATTTTGAGCAATCAACCATCTATATTTGGGTGCTCCTATTGTAAGTGACCACCATTTGTGTGTGAGGTGGCAGACCAACATGCTCTACCCTGTCACTGATAGTCCTACCAGGTGCTTCACGCCTTTGCCAAAGTCAGGGTCTGTTGTCTTGCAAGGATGTTTGACTAACGTAGGATGCTTGGGATGTGCCCTGATGACCCTGGTTCATTTGATTCATATGTTGATGAGCAGCAAGCTGCCTGATTTCTGGAAATGTAGAGTTTCGCTATGGGTTAGAATTACATTGGCAAACTGCCTGATGGACATTTTACCTGTGGGTTCAGATTTGCATTTTAGCAGGTTACCCTAGCTTAACCAAGGACTTTGCCAGTCACCATCCCCCTCCGCGACGGGATGCTTTATCGCTCAGGTCCCCTGCCGAGCGTTTGGAATTGGTCACTCAAAAGGTGTCAACCCAAAATGGGAAGCAAACCCTCGGCCACCCGGCGGCACCAGTGCAGCATGACCCCGACAGCCAAAAGTAGCGCAGGCCCCGATGAGCCAACGTGGGAAGTTTGGAAGCTGGATTTTGTGGCCGGTGATTCAATCTTTTGAGAGAACAAGACGCTCACGCTTGTTAGTGTTAGAGAATGACATTCGACACCATTATAGAGTTTTATCAGAAAATCTATTTGTTTGCAGTGGTGTGCTGCAACAGAATGAATTGTGTTACTGACGTTTCCCTGCAGCGCCCGACAAGATTCTTGCCTGACTGCTACCTTTTTCGGAAATATTTGGGCAGCTGCCTGTTGTTGGGTGCACTGGAAGTCTTGCAGTTTCAACAGGGGGCAGCTCTAGCCTCCTCAAGGTTGAGCTGCAAGGGTGCAAGGGTCCCCCAGGGCTTGGCTGCGCGAGGGTTGGTCTCCTGAGGACAGGAGGAAGTCCACATCTTTTCCAGCCTCGTTGCGTGTGACTTGTCAGATCTGGACCGGGTATTGTTAAGGACAAAGAAATGCAGTTTGAGCTTTTCCCCGCGATTCTGCTAGCCGCGATTCGAGGAGGAATAAAGACATTTGCCAAGCAGAACGGATGAACAGACTGAGCTAGGATGTTCATTTGGTCGGTGGCTCCAAGTTGTGGTGGAACCCAGAGACTTCTTTTTTCTCCACCAAGTCAATGTTTCGCGCCCTGGGGCAGTCCGATGGTTTTAACACGACAGGTTGGATTGGTTTGATTTTTGTTTGCAAAATTCAAGATATTCAACTGGACAGGTTTAACTTGTTTGTTTTGAACTTTGGGCAAGTGGTGTGTTTGTATATCGAAGTTTACTTCCTAGAGCTTGCTTTGAAATAGGACAGGAAGCTTCGTCCTTCAGCGATGTGTACAGGCAACACCTGAAGGACGAAGCAATGTCCACCTGTTGTTGTTCCATCACACAGCTTTTTCTTCCGCCTTGAGGTGATGGTGGCAAGAGCTCGAAGCATGGCAGCAAGATGGGGCATGTTTCAACTGAAATAACTGTTAATTCACTATGAGTGGCTTAACCAGGAAGTGGTAAATGGAGGAGGAATACTTGCTCTCAGATAGCTTGGTTGACCAGATACTCAGTCTTGAATATGTTTTCCACTGTCACCACCAATCGATTGTGAACATTTACGGCTGTGCAAGATCCTTTAGTTTTTTGGATTTTAACAAAGTAGCCATACATGAAGATCAATAAATAGTAATAGTGAAATTGCATTTCCCGTTAAAGATCCATTATTAAATCCTTAATTGCTTGTGACATAGCCAAGACTGCCTCTTCAAGAAACACTAACAATGATCACCGTGAATAGCTCAGACAGAGTGGAAATGAATGCCATGAAGTTTACATCTCAATTTTGAAGATATCAATTAATGGATATCAATTCATAACCAATATCAATTACATGTAACATATTTAATTATCGGTCATTGATGGATATCATTCAATTCGTTACAGTAACCACATTAATCAAAGTAGTGGTCCACTCCTGCAAACCAACCTGGAAGTTGAAATGAGTTTTGGGTAAAACCAGGTAAAACCATTATAAATCGCAGATTTTCTACTTCCAGGTGAGTTTGCCAGCTTGTAAATGTTACGTGTAAGCCCCAGCCCCAGCCGTCGCCCCAGCAGTGGCCCCAGCAGCCGCCCAGCGCCCCAGGGTCGCCCAGTTTTTGGGTTTGCCGCGTCTCCGCGCCGACGGCTGCAGCGAAGCGCCGCGCAGCGAAATCGCGCTGGTGCACCTGGGGGGATGCGCCTGTTGGGCCGGTGGGGAGATGCCAGGGAAATGCCAGGGAAATGCAATGGATAGGCTGGGGAAATGCTCAGAAACGGCTATGGGAAATGCTAGGGAAATGCTCTGGATAGGCGGAAATGCTAAGAAATGGCGAGCTGGGTCAAGCAGTTAACCAAGCAATTTTATGGGGGATAAGTTCACCAACAAACTATAGGGAAAACAATGGTTAATGATGGGGAACCAGGGGTACTGGGTTTTGACCCACAGATAAATGCTTGGGAAATGATGATGTTACACTAGGTCAAAGCTATGTTTAACAAGCTGATTGTCACTAGTTATTTATGTTGGTGAGCTGATTAAGGTAATGATAACATAAGCAACTCGTGCGACTGGTGCAAATCAACTTGTTACTAGGCTAAAAGCTATGTCTAACAAGCTGATTATCACCTGTTCCTGTTAGTAAGTGGTGGTGTTAACAACAAGGGAACTCTAATAACTAGGATACTCAAAACATCTATATAACAACTAATCATAAGTGAATCACTGGTGGGTTGTCAAAATAGAAGTACCCCCAAATTCATCCAATAGTGTGCATGCGTAGTGATAAGCCCAGGACAAACACCCAACTGCACAACACGGTATAAGGGCTGACAATCTGGTTAATGGTTGATAGTCGCAGGATAGACCTGAGGGATCATAGTGGTTAATATGGAGAGTATGGTTGAACATCAGACTTCTAGGTGGTTTGACAGATGCGTTAAACCATGGGACCTACTGTAGTGGTTGGCATCATGAGTGGCTAGGCTCACAGAGTGGTTCATAGTGGTCGAATCATCAGTGATGGTGCATAGTAGTAGTAGTAGTAGTAGTAGTAGTAGTAGTAGTAGTAGTAGTAGTAGTAGTAGTAGTAGTAGTAGTAGTAGTAGTAGTAGTAGTAGTAGTTAAGATCATGAACCACTATGAGCCCCAGTTGAATCAGAATAGTTGTTGACAGTGGGTATGAATACTGACAATGAATGGTCCATGGTAGTAAACTGATGGTTGATGACAGCCAATGGTGATTGACAATGGCTATCGTGTTTTACCAGCTGGTTCATCATTGTTAAAAAACAGGTGATCATGACCACCAGCATCCAAACCACCTATTGATGATGGTTAGAGTTTGTGAATCATTCTTAGCAATGATTATATAATACGATAGTGGTGCACAATCGAGTTGATACTGATACTTGCTCTTGAGAAGGTGGTGATTCATGATAGCAGCTGATGGTTAATGATGCTTGTGATTTGCTAGTGACCATTGTCAACGTCAGTTAATAGTGCTTAATAACGGCTGCTAGTGTTGTTTACATTGTTCAATGGTTGTTCACACCATCGATGGTTGCCAGAAAGTGGGAAAGGATGGAGTTGTTCTTGGGTGCTGGGACCAGTGCCTCTTCATCCGCGCCCAACTGCGAACTCCGGTCGTTTTGGCTATTGGTTTTTTGGTCATAGCAATAATCAACCAAAACAGGATACAATTGCTCGCTAAAGGTGCTGACAAAGACTTTTCCAAAGAGATTTTGAGAGCCACCAAGTCGGCCACACAACTCACAAATCCGTTTGACAACAAGTATGAACAAGTTAGAGTTGTGAATCCTGTTCAGCAGCATATGGAAGCAGTCGACACAGGTATTGGTTCGTTAGATTACCATTTTTTTGCAGGACCGAATGATAATATCGATAAGCCTCCAGGTGCAGGTTCCAATCAGCACAAGAACCTGCCCAAGTGGTGTTTCAAGACCGCTCACTTCAAATCTGGCGAAAATATCACAGGAGTACTTACAGGATGTCCTAGCCATGAGAATCTCAACTGTTCCTCCGGAGTCAGGGTTCTTGAGAATTGATTTCTGAATCGTTCTGAAGCTCACCAGCTGCAAGTGTTGCTTGAAGATGTCATGTACAACTCTGGATCCCATTTTGACCAACTCAGAACCATTGTTTAAATCATTATTTACACAATTGATCATTGTGCTACATAGTCCGATCGTTATATTTATCATTTGCCTGGTAGCTACACAGCTGTTGGTCCTACTTACCCAGTTCAAGAGTTCATTGGAACTACCAGGGGGTGACGTGCCTGCCCGGGTGAAGGTGGTGAATTTTCAGAATCACAAGGAGGTCGAAGACCGTTTGTTGGCTGAGCCTTTGAAGCAGCCCGTGATCGGTGCAGATGTTGATGCACCATGAATTGAATTAAGCAAAAAGAACCATGGATAAATTGATATTTAACATATTTGATCATCAAACTGGTAAATTGAACATCTTTTGATATTTATCAACAATATAATGCATTATCAACTTGGCATCAAAAATTAGAATATTTAGCAAGTTGTTTTGTGATTGATTGGTATTTTGTACTGTTTTGCTGGTTGTTATTGCTGCTGCTGTTGTTGTCGGTCGTTGTTGTTGTGAATGGGGCTTATATGAGTTATCATGTTTGACACTGTAGCTGTTGCTTTGCTTATTTTGATCCAGATAGTCGATTCAAATTTGAAGGCACAACCATTCATGAAGCCAACTCCTTCTGGGGACCATCCTCAGTGTGCAAGGGATTGCGTAACTCGGCCATGGCAAAGGGATAGTGTCTTCATCCGAGACCAGCGGCTGATCGCATCATGAAATGACCAGTCGCTGCTGCCCCCGGAAAGCCCACGGGGGGTTTGAGACTTCATTGGTGAAGCGCTTGATCTATCTTCAAGGTGCTCGATGTCGCCACAATGCCGGGGTGTCCGCATATTACTGGTATCCGTGGCGATCCAAAAGATTCGTTTGAACAGAATCCTAAATCACCGCTTTTGAGGTGTGCATATGTGTGCATATGCGTGCATCATTGATGGCCTCCGTCAGAATCAGGATGTTTCAGTTTCGATGCTATGTCATTTCATGAGCAGTGAGGCCAGGACGAAGCGATCCCATTGGGTTTCAGTGGCAGCCCCAGTCGCCCCAGGTGAGACGCACTATTTCATCATGACCGTGGACTACGATGTGCTGACAAAGCATGGCGTGGTCACGAGCCAGGCCAGGCTTTCAGCCAAGGATCGGTAGACGCTAATATCTGGTGGCTGCTCAGCTGGATAGCAAAAGGTGCCACCGGAAACCTTGCCAACGGGAAAGTCAACCCCCCAAGCAATTCACTGAAGTGCTGCGATCATTGTTTCTCGACCAAGAAGCTTTTCCACGACAATCCTACTGAGCATATGTTTGAGATGCTATTGTTGATAAAGCAATTTAGCCAACAAGCATTTCATCCAATCCCCCAGACAGATTCCTCTTGCTAAATTCTGAGTTTGCCATGAGCCCCCAAAACCAAACCCATGTGGTGTGTTTGGTGGTTCCAGTTCGAGCTTCCAACGGCAGTTGAACGTGTCAGTCAGGAGTGGTTGTGCATCGTAGATCCAGCACTTGATGACTCACCACCTGGTTAGCCAAAAATACCCGTGACCTACCATCCAAGCGCAGCTCTATCTCCCATGCACCACGGGCGGCATGCCTTGACATCGCCTCCAACCCACCAGGGTCGTGGCCACCAGTACTGCATCCAGGATTTGGCGACTGTGAACCAGCAAAAGCTGGAGATCTTGGCTCGACAGGTTGCGCAGCGGGGTGAAGTGGACCGCTGGAGTTGTTGTTGTTGTTGTTGTTGTTGTTGTTGTTGTTGTTGTTGTTGTTGTTGTTGTTGTCGTCGGCGTCGTCGGCGTCGCGTTGTCGTTTTGGGTTCGTGCTGGTGGTGCTGATGGTGGTGCTGCTGGTGGTTGCTTGTTGCTTGTTGCTTGGTCCTTGTTGCTTGTTGCTTGTTGGTTGTTTGCTGTTGAGAAAACAATAGAAAACAGAAAACATGTGTTGCTATGCTTCTTCGGTGGTGACATGAGTACTACTCATGAGCATGTGCTTTTCAACCGAGCAATTAGATACATGTATTTCCAAAATGAACAGTATAGTCAGTGTACTTGCAGATGAGGCTGGTTCAGAAGACTAGTGGTGGACTTAGGTGCCTACTTGCCAAGTTGAATGAGAGACCCATTGAAATGGGGTTACCCAGTTTCTGGATAGCCTCGAAGAAAACCAATACTGTACCAAGTTGCAGAAAGTGACCAAATCACCGTTTCGTAAAGAACTGAATAGCATGGAATTTTGCGATATGGTGGTTTCTCAAAATAGGGGACCCCCAAACCATCGAATAATACGTATTCATAGCAATAAACCAGCCCTTTTGCGGGGTTCCCTATTTTAAGAAACGCCCATATGTTGATGGCTCATGATTTGCCCCACACAGTTCCCAGTTGGTTCTCCCCGAAGCTCCGCCCCATGGCCGCACCGCCAGGCAGTCGAACAGTATTCCAACGAGGTCAGCGGTTGTCCTTGGTGGGTGATAAAAATCTAATACTCTTAGATACTGATAGCCTGGGGGATGAAATCCTAAGGTGATACCGAAACTGATGTCAAAAGTAAGAGGATAAGAAGATCCAGGTTTACACAGTAAACGTTGACAGATACAGATGTGAAGATGCGGGTTAAACGTGATATTTTGTTGGAGAAATTCTTGGAATGCTCGGTGGAAACATCCGAAGGTTCATGGGATCCGTGACATGTGGAACCATGAAACTGGAGATCGGGAGATTGGTGGAACCGGTTGCCCCGATGTTAGTCGGTGAGGAGAATCGTCAAATTTGGGATGCTGCATTTATGAATCCAACATTGATGGTTAGAAATTAATGCATATGGGTTTCTCAAGCCATGGGGGACCCCCAAAAAATGACCGCTTTGTTACTATATGTTGCTTTTTTCATGACTAGTACGGGATGAATTGGGGAAAACCCTATGACTTGAGAAAGGACCTATGAATGACTCAATGGACCTATGAATGACTAATATTGGATGCATTAGGGAAAACCCTACGACTTGAGAAACGCTCACACAGATTGAAGCCACACCCAAGCATCATTCCAAGGAGCAAAGACTCCGTGAAGACCGGTCTCCTGGGCCACGCAGGTCCGCCGGATCTACAGCGAAAACGATGGTGCCTTCGGTATGGACATTCCCAAGGATTTCTGGCCGCGCAGGCGGGACCTGCCATGGGAATCCAAGGGTGGATGGTGGTCGCTGACCCTTGGTGGCGGTTCCTCAGGATTTTTTGGGAGAGCTCAAGCCCTCACAAGTCGTCATGGCAAAATTAATTGGAGGCTATCGCTATCGCAACTCCTCTGGTTTAAGTACGATACTTCTTTAATTTGGGAAGGTGGTTGGGACCATTGTATGCAGTTTATACCCTAGCATTGTGGATCATTATGTCGTCACCATCACCATCACCATCACCATCATCATCATCATCATCATCATCAACAACAACCCTTATACGCCCTGATATTGTCGATCATTATATCCATATATCAGTTAACCATTCATCCACCATTGGTTGGTCATCCAACATTCTCGTCATCGCCATTTTCACCTTGGATTTTCGCTCAGGTCGGTAGCCATGGACCCCTCGGGTCGTCCGGCCATGTCGGTGTTTTCCTACCACACAGAGCCCTGGCGAAGTTCTGCCCGTTGGAGCCCTTGAAATCCCCCGGGATGGGGTGATACTTCTGGACAAAACTTGGTCTCAGGCCCAGTGTCACCTCATCGCATGTTTGAAGAATGCCTGAATGCTGGGTAACCGATGGGCACCCATAAAATATTTGATGCGTTTCTGCATAAGTTGGCAGTTCGTCCTCAAAATAGGCGACCCTCAAAATCATCCGGTTGGTTAACCATTCATATTAGAAACCAACCATTCGCTGCACCATGAGTTAATCCCCTATAAAATCATAACTTTGCTGCTTGTTAAGCAGTACTTAAGCAAAAGACCATTTTCAAGCACCTGTAAAACCATGATAATCCCCCATCAACCATTTCAATATCTAAAACCATAATTTTGCTGGTTATGAACCAAGTAGTCAACCTATATTAACCATCATTATTGAAAAAACCTTTGTAACCGACCATGATCAAATATTATGATCCCCTATACAACCATTTCAATCCCATCTAAAATCATGATCATCCCCATTCAACCATTAAAATGCCATTAAAATTATTATAATTCCCTATAAAACCAAAATAATCCTCATTCTTAACCACACTTTGCCACCCAAGGATCTCACCTGGCTCTCTGAGCCCATGCACCTCCTTGAAGCTGGGCGAAGAGATGGCCATGCCATGTGGGCCAAGGCCATGGCATCGCAAGGAAGGCTGTAGTAAACTGCTTGGTGGCTTTTAACCACTTTTTAAAGAGTGGTTCAACCACCAACTAGTGGGAATTCACATGTTTGGCTGGCTGGTGGTTTGATTCACATGTTTTATTTTCCCTAGTAATTATTAACAAGTGCTTGGTGAACTAATATTTTTCATAGAAGTGGTTCAACCACCAACCATGCAGTACATTTTTGTCAGACTCAAGTGCCACAGGACTTTGCAGTCCAGCTACAGTTTCACCAAGAGACTCATAGTATACATTCGCTACCATCTGTTGAAAAAAAGATAGATGAGGATCAAATATCGACTGATAGGCTTCCAAAAAGGATAGTGTATCGAGTTGGATCAATAGGATTATATAAGTCATTCACAGTTGATAGCGGAAAATGATGGTGATGCTTATCAGTTGCTAGCGGTGTTTGATAGCGACCACCAACTGAAGAGTTGTGTATTCCTACAACATTTTGGGTCCCTTTCGAGGCATCTGAATCTTGCTGATCATCACCCATGACCTATAGCCGACTACAAGCTGCGGCAATGCATCTACTTTCCCCATCTTTCTCCTGGTCCAATTGTCAACGCTTCCCCAAGAACTATATAGGAAGTTGTCCATAGATGGTGCTACTAGGTACAAACCACCCAAGTTCATAACCATTCAGCTGGTTGGTTTCCCATGGATGGTTGTACCCCTATAGCTGGTTGGCTTCCCTGTTACCATTCAGTGCTAGGTACCCAATTTTCATAGGGAAACCAACCAGCTATAGGGGTACAACCTTGACTGGGACCAGGAGCCTGGCCCTCGGATATCAGCGCACCACCTCTGAGGACGACAATTTGCCCATTTTTTTCGCTGGAGATGCGCTGCGCGAACCCTTCTGGCCCATGGGCGAAGGCGTGCGGGAAGCGATGAGATGACGAGATATCTTAGGATTACTGTGTGTAGTTGGGTCTATGGAAATATTAACAAAAATAATGAAGATATGCGTCCCTGGTAATCATGATGATGGCTCAATGGGTCATGGTTGGCATGACCCTGGTGACCACCTTCACTTGCGGGCGGGGCACCCCGGGTTCACCAATCCAAAGCGGTGATCGCAGGTTGTAGCCGCGGCTTCATGGGTGCGTTTGACACCGTTTGGGCCGTGAGGCGGGTGACGATGGGGATGGGTGCAGGTTGACATCTCAATTCATCAAACTATTCGTTGAAGCATCCAACAGTTTGATGAAAATCCGATGAATAAGTAATGATAATAGTAATAGGAATAGTAGTAGGGACCACAATAGTAATAGTAGTAGTACTATTGGTTGAAGGACCGATGCATGGTAATAAACCATCCAATTATTAAGCATAATATGCATACTTTCAATCAAAACACATGATTCGGTGGGGGGGTTGTCCAACAAGTTGGGACCCCGAAGTTTTGATTGGTCCACTACTATACATTGTTAATGAAGTGGATGATAGCTGGGGTTCCCCCTGTTTTGGGAAATACTGAGTTACTTGATTCGGATCAATTGTTCATTCATTTTTTAAGCTGGGATTACTGAATATGATGATCTAGTAATTCGTTCTTAGTTGGAGACTAGTTTAGTTGATAGATGGGATTGATGAGTCTTACATAGTTGGGATTGTAGTTGGCTTCTTCATTTTTCGTATGGGTATTAACTGTTGGCATGTTTATTACTAGTTCTGTTGTTCATTGATTTTCATGACTGGCTTTTCTTCAGTGCCATGAGTTGGAATCATTTGATCCATCGGGGTGCTGGCATGTCAGATCAGAACCAGGGGATGCACAGGGACAATGAACAACCACGTTCATCGAAATTTTGAGTCAACCAAACGTCCGGTCAATCACTTGAGTGGACAAAAGAGGCACTGGCGGGGTGAGCATCATTCTTTTTCCTTGGCAAGTAGATGTGGGAAGTCTTTCCAAAAATGCTGCTTCATAGATTCCCACATCTCTGAAGCAATGGCAATGGCTTTCAATTTTGTGTACGCACAGATCGCTAGGTCTAGCCTTGAACAAGTCCTTCATGTAGAATTTTCCCCAGATGACAATGGGGATGCGAACATGCGGAGACACAGTAGTTGTCAGGTCTCAGGTTGTTTTGGTGTGGGCCAGGTTGGAGCTTTCTCAAAACAGGCCCTCAAGTTATGGATGGTTTACTGCTATTTTCTACTATTGACTAATGGATGATAACTCCGGGTACTTCTATCCTAAGAACCCACCAGTTACCAAATTAACCAATGGTCAGTATCACCCAACCATAAACCAGCTTGTAAACTTTACTAATCATTGACCATAGTCGTCCCCATGCGATTGGTTGGTTGTACCACTAAAAAAAAACTTACGTATACAATTTTTGTCACCATAAGCTGGTTATATAAAACCACAATGGTTACCTTGCAACTAGTGATGATGTTGTTGTTACAAGCCAGTTATTCACATAAAAAATCTACCTCGCTTCAAAGTCAGGGTGTAAATCTCTGGGTTTCCATCGAGAGGGACACCACGACATGCTCCGGAACGGCTCCAGGTGTTGGGCCAAAGGTCTTCGAGGACAAAGTGACCTGATGGAAACCCTGCATGGCCGATGCAGCAGGGTCGAACTCTCAAAGGATGATGGTCAATAACAAGCTGGTGGATTATGTTGATAGTTGTTGAAGAACTGGTGGTGTTACTAAGCAAGGAAATTATCATGATCACTACTCGTAAGGTAACCAGTGTGATCAAATCATGGTTAGTATAGCATCAATTACAAGCTGGTTGTAAGGGAACCAAAACGATCAAATATGGTCAATATATAACCAGGATGTAATAATCATCTTTTAACCAGCATAATAACCAGCATATGGTAACAGAAATTGTGGACATAAGGTTTTTATGGTACAAGCAGCCATTTACAAATCATTGGTGAACAACTGTTGGGTTCATGAAATAGAAGCACCCTGTAAATGAGCTCCGGTTTATTAATCCTTTGTAGGAAAAAGCCAACCACAACTTTGGGGTCTCCCATTTTGAGAAACATGCGCATGTTGTTGCTTTGGTGCTTACTCGTGTGGATGCTTTGTTGATGACGTGGACATTTCGACCACTTGATTCAAAAGAATGATCGATGATTCAGAATTTGGCTGTGGTCGTGTATGCTCATACTGAGTGCGGCATTTTTAGTACTGCTTCCTCACGGCCAGAATTCATTCAATTTGCTGGCATCATTGATGATCATTGTACTCATAGTAGCTGCCTACTGACTGGTCTTTGGCACAAGCTGTGTGCGAATCAGCTCAGTGGTGCCGACATTGCCACATACGACCTTCCTAACAACCAGTGTTAGTAACCTTGCTTAAGAAATGCATGATGAGGCATGCCTATGCTGTCAAAAGTGTCCAGCCGAAGCACTGCTACAGGCATCCTGCATACAACTGATTGGTTCCTGTGAAGATGATGGCAATCTGATGGCAGATACTTGTGATCCATGCTGATTTGCGGCCGCCAAGGTCTCTTGAACCTGCGAAGAAGTCTCTTTGACACCGCTTCTAGGGTGCGGTTTGGGGATCTTGAGTTGTGGCGACTGAATTTTCCAGCTCCCACTTCCAGAGGCTGTTAGAGTCTAAGTCTTCAATGTCTGAGCTATGCTGAGCTATATTTGCCCTTAGGAAAGACCCTAATTTTTGAAAACACACCAATCTCTGAACCCAGACAAGATCCACCATAATTAACCATTGTTAACCATAGTTTACTACTATCACCATAGATTAACCATAGATGAACCCCTCTTTGCAGGTGTCAACCACTAACAGGTAGCGACGTCGAAGCTTCCGCACAGGTGGATCCACAAAATTATGGCAAGGACGTGTTCCTGCCTCATGAACATCCTGCACCCCCAGCAGGCTTGGAATGGCTGAGAACCTTGGCTGCAGCGCGGGATCGGCCTGAGGGATGCGCCAGTGATGATGATTGACAATGCTAGTGGTTATGGCTAAGAATGCTGGTGATTAGCGTTAGGAACCTTGTCCACAATGGCTGGATATCATCAGCAATTAGTATTTGGTATTGCATCCATGCTACAGTTCTTTACCATTTGCGCTAATTACAATAATTTACTTTTTGCAGAAATTCTTGAGTAACTCATATTGAATTGATCTTGACTGACAATCAGTGCCAGATCAATACGGATATAGCCATGATTGGCCTGCCAATGTGTGTTCTTTGCTTAAAAATGGTGGTGGTCATTTGTTCTTGATTTTGGGGCCTGCGATTGAAAGCTGCATGCAGATTCAATTCAGTGGCAACAGGTTTGGTGCTTTCATGGCAGGATTACTTGGACAGGATCACAACGATCTGTTGGATTGAAGCGGCTGGATGAGTAGCACACCATGTCAGTAACTCATGTGTGGACTGGATTTTTGCTTGTCAATGCTGGTCGATTTAGTGGTCAAATTCATTGTTAAAGCCTGTTTTTGTGCGAACGTAGCATGATGCTGTTGCCAGATTTGCTGGACATGTTTTAGAATTACCTCGCCATGGACAAGCATGCATCAAGTCCAACACTTGTGCTTCCATGATTCCATAGGCAGAAACCGCCGAAACCGAAATCCTGAGTGCTGCTTGCTTGTGGTTACCCAGTATAACTAACCATCATTACTAACCATCATTACCAACCATCATTACTAACCATCATTACTAACCATCATTACTAACCAGTATGACTAATTAAGCATCAATCATAACCATTGCTACTGCCTGGTGGACCAACTTTCCCTTGCTGAACCGCTGAAAGGCATCCTCCCGTGGCCCGCCTGGGGCTTCGACGGACGCAAGCGGCCGCTGAAATACATCTTCACGGTGGATCCACGAACCAGGCCCGGCCGGCGATCACGGCAGGTTGGTGGATCTACGGTGGCTTCGACCTGGGAGGTGGTTGGATCTGGGTCGACCTAGCCAGTTTGGGGTGCCCCAAAAATGGCCAGTTTAGGACTGAAAATGTTTTTTGTTTGTGGATTAGGACTAAAGTCATGATTTTTTTGGTGGATGATTTAGGGGGTGCTCAATTTTAAGAAAACAGCATGTGGGGAAAGGATGGGCCCATGTGCACCCAAACCGGTCTGAAAGATCTTTTTTGTCATTGTGAATTATAGCGAAAGAAGCAGTGTTGGTGTGCCCGGATTGATGGATATACTGTCATGATATTCCCATAGCCTGCTTCGAACAATCGAAACAGGTTCAACAGAGGGGTATGAATGTGTCCATTACATTATCAAGAGAAGGTAAACAGACCATGTTTATTTTTAGTCGTAAAAGGCACAGATGGTTTGGCCTCTTCCAACTTCCCTCGAATTGTTTGGCTACTCGAGTTACAGACTTTAATATATATTCTGAAGATTTGCTCAAACAATGCTTAAAATCAGACGTTTTTCTGGGGTGCAAGCTTAAACAGTAAACGGTTCGTTTATGCGCAATGTTTGTTGAGTGGATAGCACTCGCATGCACTCTTATCATGATGGATTCACCTGACCACGTGTTGTCAGACTTAACAAATAAAGAGAATGCTTACTGACACACACAACATGGCACTTGAAGGGTTCGCAGCTGTGATACCTTCATTGAACCATAAGTTTTTCCAGAGAATGGCCGGAAGGCGATGTTCGATGCCAGGTACATTGCCTACAAAGAGAAACCTGAGGAAAACCTCGAGCCCGACAGCGCTGTCGGTATGTCAACGTGCTGGGGCTGTTCCCGGTAGTGCGCAAAGCGCCGCAGGGGAGGCCACATAGACCAGCCTGTGATTCCCTGGCGAGCAACAGATCACTGGAAGGCTTTGGTTGATGATTGATTCATGCTATGATGGAAGGAATGAAGTTCGATAGGCGCTATACAAGGCTTGTGCTGGTGAATAATGGTCAAATATGGTTAAATAGTAAGGATTACGATTCTAATAAAGGTCACAAAGCATCACGAAGCACTATGAAACTTATGCTGGTTCATATCGTTGAAGCAGCCCAACCGCATGATTGCTCTCCAGCCTCATGGCACACTGATTCGCTTTTCCCATTGCCTCGCCCCAGGAGGGGTCGCCCCAAAAAACTTGTCGTAGAACCACTGGTGGCTGGCGAAAAACCTCACACGCAGGTGGCCATCGAACTGACCAGTTTGGCAGCCGCGGTCCCTCACAGCCAAAATTGCTCGTTGTCGGGAGGAAAGCCAGGTGCTCCTGTTCAAAAGTGGCCTAGATATTTGGACACCGGAATTGATTTTGGAACACGGTCCATATGTTGAAATCAATTGATTATGAGATATCCAAAATTATGTGAAATATCCCAATATGTGAATCAAAAAGATTTGAGATGAGTCAACGGTCCATAGTTCCACTGGATCTATGCTCTTTCCTGTGATGGGCCCTTGGCTGTGCCTCTTCATGTCAGCGCAGCATCATGCCAAGAGAAGTGTAACGTCCGTGCGAGGCGTTACCTTCGCCAGTCAAGGAGGTAGGCCGACCTGGTCACAGAACCTGGGTTCCATGTTCTTCAGTTGTTTAGGGTCATAGAAGAGGTATGAATTGATCCAGTTGTTATACTTAGTTCAGGATCATTCAGTTGTTGTACTTCTATAATCCAGATGTTGTACTTATATCATCCAGTTGTTCTCAGAGAGGATCTTGTTTGGTCCTACACTGAAGAAGTTGGGAGATGATACGCTTCGTTTTTGGATCACCCAGAAGAAGCAAGATGGAGCAGTGGTTCAAATATGATGCTGATTTGTAAGCACGGCAGATGCCGATAGATGAGAGCAGCTTATAGGTCGTTGGACATGGCATTGAGTTCCTTACACCGTCGCGAATCTTGAAGTTTCATGTCTAGAGCATCTGAAGGTATCACCAGATTACGCATCAGAACGCAACGCAGTTTTTTGCAGAGGGGTGTCTTGCCACATCTGAATGTGATCTCCGCTGCTATGACCGACTCAGCTGATCCACAGCTGGAATCGGCCGCTGCAGGTGCTTCCGGCACAACCACGCTTGGATTCAGGGGCCCTTGTCCTATCCGAGTTGCTGGTGCAAGGACTGGACTGCTGTGATGCTACCACTTGCATGAAGTGCTTCATATTACTGCATTAAACTAGGGATTGCAACCATTGATAACGGCTAGTAATAGGGGATACTACTGGTTGGTGGCATTTGATGGTTTGATTCACATGTTTTATTTTTCCTAGTATTATATAACAAGTGACTGGTTGGTTGACGAACATTTTGTTCATGGGCGGAAACCACCAACCAGTGGAGGATACTGGAGAAATGCTGGATACTTCTGGATTGTGCTCACATGGGAATGCTGGATAGCAAGAATAAGCAACTACAATCAACGATGATTAAAATGGTTTATACCCAATGGATGACTACCGAACACGCGTAGATGAACGTACCCAGGGTTGCACTGTTCATATCTTGGGGAACTTCACCAGCAGTTGAAAGCATTTTTTGAACCTACCGGCATGTGGCCATGGGTCAATATTAATGAACCAGCAAATGGGTAGGTGAACATCCCAGCCAAGACTAGTGACTGATCATGATTGGAGGATGTGAACAGCTGAGGTACGTGGTTATGACTCACAACCATGTTCATACATAGGTTGGTTCAATCGCCTGTGTTGCCCTCCAAACCACCCAACGAGGTCATAGATTGACTGTGGGGTCCAGGGCTTCCGTTTCACTGGGAACAGCCTAAACGTGTTGAGCATTCTCACATGGGAGAATCTGGGTAGGTAAGATCGTAAAAGGCGCTTTCACTCCCACTGTAACTTGTTCAGAATCCAAGTCATTTTTTTCTCCAATTATTTAACCAACAGCATCAACCATCACAACTTCCATCATGGACAAAAGTTATCATTTGGTCAATCTAGCCATTCAACCAACATGATTCATTCAAAAAGAATCCGAAACAAAAAAGAAACGACAAAATCACTGATCAACCATTTGGTTAGTCATTAACCCACATAATTCACTGGTGAACCAGGCTGTCATTTCATGGACGTGTGCACCCAGGGCCACAGCAACGACACCTCCAAAACAGGACTTCTGGAGGAGCAACCGCTGGACTCATCCAAGGCATCTGGGGGTCCAGCTCGCCGTGGTACCACGCAGCTGTTGAGGGTTGCCGTAAGAAAACCACCATAACTGGATGGCTTATACCCACTAACTTAGGTTTTCCGGATACAGTGGGTATATAGTGGGTATACATATGGGAAATGGCTCATACCCATATGTTTTTGGGATATGATTGATTTACCATATAGCCGCTAAAAATACATTTTTAGCAAGGGATCTATAAGCCACCAAGATAAAGTGTCCCAAAGTGTCCCAAATTGTTACCGCCATGGGGACCACCATAACAACTCAACAACACTTCAACATGGTACAAATTTCCCAAAACTGCAATGAAGTGTTGTGCCTTCCAACTTGTTTGCTGGAAACCACAACACTTGCTGTTGTTCATGTGGCTTTGTCCATAGTGCTACTAACCATCCCACTTGCTACTGTAGCCATTTTAATGAGCCACAACAGTAACTTGGGGGAAAGCCCTTGACTTGGACAATGCCGTGTTCACGCTGAGAAATTCTCCAAAATCTTCACAGTCTCCCTATCAAGACATCTCATCAAATTGTTGTTATGCCCTTTTTGAGGCACATCACCGCCTGGTGTTTGCAGAGTTTGAGGTACATTTTGTGTTTTTTGCTTTTTGAGGGTTTGAAGTTGGATCTGGCTTTGTGTCCAATAGATTGGTGCTGTGCGTGGCTGCTAGACACAGAGGCAGACTGGTACACAGTGGTCAGGGCAATCAGTAAGCTTCAAAACGTCAGAATCAATAAGCCGATTTCCACAGCGCCAGGATGAATCCATCGATGGATCTTTGATGTTTGCTCTCAATGAGATCCGAGCGAGTGGCGTGCGTGTGCGTCCCGAGGCGGCATCACCTGTGGGTTTGCAGCAGACTCAAGTAAAATGGCGTTTGCCACATCAACTCTCTCGAATTCGTTAAGTATTTTAGGAGAGTAAGTCAAACAAGAGTTCAATTCTAGTACTTACAACTACATGTTAGGAAAATGGGCTTTTAGTCTCATAATCAAAATGACTTGGGATCAGGGTGAATCTAAGTGTAGTTTACTGAGGTTTGCAAACAAACCAATGAATTTAATTCATTTGCGACGATCATTTGCTTTATGGCTTTGAAGTATGATTTGAATTCAATTTTCAAGTATTTGCGAGTTGGTGACCATTACAATCACTGCTCCTTTCCCATGAAATAGTATTTTGTTACCATTCACAGTTGATATCACTACTCATTGTTTGTTACATCTTGGGAATGGTAATGGTAGCTCATTTACATCCTTGTCATCGTGATGTGAGTGATTAGATCATGGATTTCAATGGTGCTCAAAATAGGAGCCCCCTTCCCCCGGCTTATCACCCAGTGTATTAACTATTTATAGTCACAAACCCATCAGAACTGGCTTCAGAACCCCCCCAAAACACTGAGTCAACACTGATACATCACTCCTTGCTTGTTACCATAGTTTGTTACCATTCACCATTGATAGTCATCCATTAGTAGTCATTCCTAGCAATAGACCAATCATTGTTGGGGGGCCCTTATTTTAAGAAACCTCCATTTAAATGCCTCATTTACCATTGATACATGATACATCATTCATTTAAATCATTCATCACTCATTGTTTGTTCATGTTTACCACGAGTATACTCACCATTTCTTCCCATTGATTTCCATTGACCCCCCCATTTCAATAACTCATTCACCACTGATTAACATCAAACATTCATTGATATCATGAATTGATGTGAGTAATCAAATCATTCATTAGTCATCCATCAATAGTGTTTCCTAGTAATAAACCAACCATTTTGGGGGTTTTCCATTTTAAGAAACCACCAACTAGTAGTTGCTTAACCATTATTGTTGTTGGTTATCCCCTGTTATTAGCCATTATTAATGGTTATAGCCCGTATCAAACCATTTAAACAACTCATTCACCACCGATCCTGTGAATTTTCCACCTTCCAACTCGCAACGTTCCCAGGTTTCGTGGCGCGCATTTGTCGTCCCAGCACAGCCTTGGCTGCGGCCTATGCCGCGGCGCGAGACACAGGGATGGGGCCGGTCTGGGAGCTCAGTGGAGAACTCCTAGGGATAAGCGACAGGAACGGGGGATGGATTTACAAGGAGGGGCTCCTGGGTTAGCTAAGTTGGTTTAAACCTAGGGTTAAGTAGGGTAACTACTAGTCATGGAAGATATAACTAGAGTTAAATGGCTTATTAACCAACTTACTACTAGAGGGCCCCACCTTGTACGTGGTAATGTTAGTGATGACTGGTTGGTTGTTTTTGTTGATCGGTTGGTTGGTTGGTTGTGACTATCTATATTTTGTAATTCTTTTTTTGCCCAACCCGCAAATCCCACAATATGACACCCCTTAAAAATGAAACTTCCAAATACCATGATAGTCGATTAATGATGATCAATGTGATGGGATGATGGATCTTGAATGATTGGAAATTGTTGTATTAGTGAGTCCCGAATCGTGTTATCATGCGTCTCGATTGTGATAGATTAGAATTGGTAATTGGTTTTGCCGCATGAGCCAATGTGTGCTGTAGGTTGTGGTGGGAACCCGAAATCACCAATAAAGGAAGCAACAACTGCTTCTGTCAGGTGGGTTGGAACCGCCAACCTATGAAGGTTTAATCTCCTGGGATCACTACTTCTGGCCGAAAAAGGGCAGGGACAAATCCCATAGAGACTAGTGGTTGGTGGTTTCAAACTAGAAATGGTTTGTTGGTTGACCAATATGTTTGAAAAGGGTGGCTCAACCACCAACCAGGACTGGCATCAACATGTTTACAATGTTCACCAAGGTATCGGGGTTTTGACTCACAACCACATGGGGGGTTCTCAAGCCATAGGGAACCCCAAACTGGATGGCGTATTACTAGAAATGATGAATTAATTGCATGATAGCTCGGGGTACCCTCATTTTAAGAAACTACCGCATACTGCAATGTTTCGAAACTTGTTGCTATGTTCCTCGCCATTTTCTCCAACAACAATTGTCCCGAGGAAAGGCTGTTGTGGCATGGGACCTCGTGGGAGTGCGTGCCAAACATTGTGTTGCCTGTTTGCACGGACATTCCGCTGGATTGGGTGGGGACATTCTGAGAACTCTTCAAACCTGGGTCTGAAATGATAAGTCACAGTGGGCCTCAAGATGAATGGTCATTAGCCAGCATTGGCCATCATTAGCTACGATTAGCTCACCAAGATGTTCTATTGTCCACCATTCGCCACAATGAGCGCTACTATTAGCCATCATCAGCCACTATTAACAGCTAACCAACAGCCACCGGACCTTCCACAATTCCAGCATGCAGTTCTGAGCAGAGAATCTTTAGGGAAGTCCGAGATGGTATAGATCGGTATGGTTCGGTGCGCGCGGGGACAATTGAGATCCGTTCAATCATTGCACCCGCTAAATTTGTCGATCTTGTGGCCCCACTCTTTCCAAGGAAGATAATTGCATTATATTGCATTCTAATTTGGGCTGGGGTGAAAAAACAATGGCAATGCTGGTGTTCACATCCACAGAGCAAACTGAATAGTGGATAGGTTCAGAGACGACCATCCATTTCTTGTCGGAAAATGGTAGATCAATGATTCGCATGGATGATTTCCTTTTAATCATTGAATGACTGGACCAGGAAATATTGGATGCTCCTTAAACCGCGAAGAATAACCATGTCCATGTTTACCAACCAGACCTGATGATATCTCACATTATATGCACAGTTCCAAGCCACCTGACAGTTGGGTAGCTGCTAATGGTGGCTATTGATATGTTAGATCATGGCTGATAAAGGTTGCTATTTGTAGTTAATTAACATGCGCAATGATTACTGTAATTTGTGCTTAATATGTGGTGGAGAATGATTGACATCAACCATCATAGCAATAATCATCAATCGACCATCAACCAGCATGAATTAATGGTGATTATAAATATAAATCATTTCAGAACAGAAACAATCATCAACATCATAACTCCAACAATCATCATTATCAAAACACCAACAATCATCAACATCATAACTCCAACAATCATCAATATCAAAACACCAACATTCATCAACATCATAACTCCAACAATCATCAATATCACAACACCAACAATCACCAATAATCCTTCATCATCAATCTCCAACTATATGGTAGGATTATCAGGTTTATCATCCAACAATCTGATGAAGGATGGTGGATTATCAATCATCCTTATGAATATTAGTATTAGCTGGGTAATAAAACCACCATTATTATAGGGATTATTGCTGGTGGTTTTCCCTATAGTTGGCTGGGTAGTAACCACCATTATTGGTTGGTTCATATTGACCCATAGCCATATTAGTATTAGCAATCATCCACAAACCTTCACCATCAATCTTTGTCAACAACCAAGGCGGCACGGCTTCAACCGGGCGTATGCCTTCAATCCAAGGTGGGGCGACACTGAAATTTCACGATGGGTGAAGGGTGGCTACGTTTGGGGATGCTAACGGTGTATACTAAGAGATGTTAACCAACAATCAAAGAACAAATATATATGGATAATCATGGATATACAAAGCTGTTTGGTGGTTTTAAACATTTTAAATATTTTCCCTAGTAATCATTCACAATTGGTTGGTTGACCAATATTTTTCATAGAAGAGAGAAACCACCAACCAGATAGGGGATATACAGGGATATACAAAGTCTATGGCTATGGGTCAATCGCAACCATCCTTGAATTGGGGAGGTGAAGGTCCCACCAGTCAGGCGATTCTGGTGTGAAGAGCAGGGGTTACAGGTTTTCGACCCACGGTAAAGAACAGGGGATAGTGGCAAACAAGACTGGGACCATCTACCCACTTTGCGGGGAAGTAGAAGTATATTGATGATGGAGGTTCATGATGTTTAATAACTGGTGAATGATCAAATTGTGGTTCATGGTGTTTAGTGGCGTTTGATGACAGTGCTTCATTAGCATGTTGATGGGGAGACGCACCAACAGTAATGCGGTATGATATGGTATGATGATGTGTCAAGTATATGTGGTTGTATAATCACAAAGTGGAACTACACCGGCAATCGCCAACATTGTGCATCCAGGGAGCGTATATCATTGAACAGGCCATGGACTTGACGCACCCATTCTCTAGGCTATAATTTGAGCCATGCAAGCAAGTCGCACAGTGACGTTGAACATATTCTAATTAGAATCAATGTGAACTTATGAACATGGTCAGCTTTGATTATATTGTGCCAACATGGTAGATCTGCAGACGTGTTACAAAAAGGCAGGTTGCACGAAACAGGCGAGTTATTGATCCCCAACATGCATCATGTACCCAAATCATGGTTTACTAGTTGTTGACCGGTACTTAACCCAACTTGGAACATGATCACCACTATCTACCTGCATTAACCCAGTATTAACATGTATCAACTAACCTCGATTCACCCCTTATTGTCTACTATCAATCAGTTTTATTCCCAACCTATGAGCCATTTTTGGACCAGTAGTAGCCAAAAATTCAGCAATGAATTTCACCAGTAGTAGCCATTTTTGGACCTATGATCATTGTACCAGCAATGAAATTCACCAAAATTCAGCATTCCCAGCACAGTTCCCAGGCCATCCAACTGGATCCCCTGCCACGGTCTGCATCCATCCCCAGGCACGGCTCGAAGTTGGGACGTGGCGTTTACTTCGCAGAAGATCCGGTGCCAGCGGACGCGTTCGCTGGTTGGTGGATGGCTGGCTGCTGGTGCCTTGGGGTATCCCATGGTATCCCTAGAGCCCTTTCAAGGGGGAGCAGTAAGGGGAGCTACTCCCAGAAATTTTTGAAGAAAACCAGTGGTGGTTGGGCACAGGACTATCATTGCAAGGGATCGGCATTGGATCTGCATTGGATTGATGAGAGTTGGGAGGTGGTCAAAAGTACTCAGCCAGTTGCCAGCACTACAGTTGTTGGGTTGAAGCTGTTGGGTTGACGAGGGACGTGTACCAGTTGTGATTGTGATGCCCGTTGGGATGAGAACCACTTGGAGTTTGAGGATCAATGATTGTCAAGATGCTATTCAAGATGGTCAAGATCAGTACCATTGCCTCCCTGTTACACTCTTACTGGCTACCCGTTTACCCTGGGTATGCTGTAATGCGTATGGAACAAAGTCCAGTCTCTTGAGGAGCTCTATCAGTCACAACTTCCTGGTGTAGCATTTGATGGCTCTAATCAATAGACAGGATAGACAGATGTAATAATATGTGTTTATTGAAATATAGATTGATGATGTGTTGAAGCATACGGAAGCATATACATATATTTTTAGATACAAATAGATAGATATGTAATATTCATTTGTATACATGTGTATAGTCAATACTTGAACACGTAAGTATTTATCGTGCATGTGCATAATATCTGACCTTTTCTATTTATATTTATATATACACGTTGCGTATAACCAGGCAACATCATATACAATTTTCACTTATGTAGATATACCTTATATGCAACTTGATGTACCTTCTCTATGTGTTTTCGACTCCTGGCCACCGGGACTCGGGGGCCGGTTTTCCCTCAGGGCTATGCCGTGCGTTTCGCCGGGAAGACGCAGACACGCGCCCTGCTATTGGCCGGAGTCCTGCGGGGCTTCCCAGGGCGACGCTACTTGGGAAGCCTTGGGAACTGGAAACGAATCATGGTTCATTGCAGGGGTTATAACTGATTGGTGGTCTGATTGACATAGTAGTAATGGTTTTTAAAAACTATTTAATGGATATTAATGGTTATAACTGTTATAACTGGTTATACTTAAAAACCATTGCTGTAGTAATGCTTAGACTAGGGATTAAACTAGGGATTATAACCATTAATTAGTATCCATTAATCGTGACTAATAATAGGGGATACGAACCAACAGTGATGCGTAAAGAGCTACTGGTTGGTGGTTTGATTGGCATGTCTTATCTTCCCTAGTACTACCAAGTGGTAGGATGGTTGACAAGCACATCTTTTGTAGGAGAACCGGCAATTGGAAGAGCTGGTGGCAGGGGTAACATGGATGATTACAGGGAACTAACCACTGGTAAAATGGTGAAAGTCACATTGGTTGTAAGCTAGATTTAGCTACCAGGGTTTGCAACCATGGTATATATCAGTTGTAAGCTGGGTTCTTACAAGGTTTATGCTACATCAAGCTACATTAAATGGATAAGCCCTGCAATTAACAGGGGTTACATGACATGGGTAACATAAGATGGTTACCAAGAGCATTTAAAACTAATCACAGGGGTCACATGGTTAATTACAGGTTTTTGCAACTCATGACATGGTTAATTACAGGAGTTATAAGCTACACTAAGCTATCATCTAGGGTTTGCAACCATGGTTATATCCCAGTCGTAAGCCTAGCGCATCCCAGTAGACATTCAACTTGGATGTGCAAAAACGGAGATTTAGTTTTTGTTGAGAGAAGCCATGGCAGCCAAAGCCGTGTAAGATTCGGTGAAGTAAGCGAATGCCACTAGTAACAGTGGGATGCACAGGTGACAAACCCGCTGCTTGTGGTTTGTTTGCGCGTAAAGTCAGAGCCGATTTGGATGTTCTTTCCAGCTATTTATAGCTGGTTAATCAAATTCGATAATGGTTACAGTTACAACAGTTATATAGTTATAATAGTTCTTTAATAGATGTTCTTTGCTGGTAAATTCTTCCAGCTGATCAGTGGCTTCGGTGTTTCGATTTCTTCCTGGTGGAGCAGCTGGTCACCATCTGGTGACTCTGCAGCTGGTCCTTGGACCAAAAAACACCGCTCCGAGTTACCAGCTGGACGACTTCTCTTGGATTGAAGATGAGTTGATCCAGCATTTCAATAACCATTTCAATAACCATTGGTTAACCATTTGAATCAATTAGTTAGTTAATAACTAACACTGATTAATTGATCTTTATCAACTCGCAACGGTTATCAGCTAGCATTTCAATAACAGCTGGTTAATGATAACCATGATTGTTATGACTAGCATTTCAATAACCATTGCTAGTTAATAACTAACACTTGCTAATTAATTGATTTGAATAACCATAGCTAATTAACCATTCCTAATTAATTGATTATGAAGGAATTGGTTGGAAGATTTCTTTTGGATTTGTTCGACTGGCATTTCGTTGGAAAGGACTTGCCCTATAGATAATCACCAACCAGGATAGTAGTCGATATCATCGATGATTAACCAGTTGGACTTACCAACCACTGTCAGCCGTTGTCAACAATTATCAACAATTACCAAGCGCTATCAAGCAGTTAGAGTTACACTTGACATGATCAAGCAATATCATCAGCATACGTTCTGAATGGCTTGTGTTCTTTTCGGACCAGGCTCGTGAAGCTTCGGAGTATCGGTTGGTACCAAGCGGCTACCCGGATGCTCACTAGCAGCACAGTCTTGCAAACTAACCTGGCAATGGAGAATCTACCATTTCTGGTTGGTTTCCAAGTTTGGTTTCCCAGACTTTCCATTGCCAGCTTTGTTTACCAGAGGGTACCAACACTGAATCCTCAATGATCCAATTGATCATATGTGGATATGCCATATCCAGATATGCCAGTTATATATGTATACGTATATGAATGATAGAAAAGCATATCCTGCTTGAGAATCAACGTTCAACTCTGTTTCGCTCACTGCGCTGTATGCAAACAGGCCTGGGAAGCACACTCGTGGCAAGGCGTGGCGCTGTCAGCTCAAGATTTTCGTAATGTCCTGACAACCTCTGATGTACGATGAGTTTGGTCATTAAATTGAATATGTTCCTTGGTTTCACAAGGATGGTAATCAACAAGCATTTGTATTGTTTTGCAAATATTAGCCAGTGCCAATGTGACAAAGGATGGGAATTTCAACAAATTGCTGATCCCTTGTCAAATTGGTACTGGCTGATATTCCCATCAATGGAGTGAGTAGAAATTCCCAGCAAATTGCATGTCCGTGGGAACAAACCATCAATGGAGGGAGTAGGGGTAGCACCATGGACATGGTAGTCACTTGGCCTTGAATCAGCATTTTCAGGTGCTTGGGAGGGAGCGGTATCCAGTATCCAGTGCTATCCCTGGAAATGGGGAGCGAACAGGAGTGGCCACTCACCAAATGGTAGTTGTTTCACGCAATTTGGTGAAGCAGGAAAATCTCTAGGAAAGTGGCGACTACTTAACATCATTTATCTGGTGGTTTCCTTGTGTGTTGTCCAGTAAACTCATTGGATGATTGGTGCTCTTGGGCTTTCAAACTCGGTTTGGTATTCTTTGACTCCTTTTGGCCACGGGATCCATCCACTTGGTGTCATGTGGCCATGAGTCAGTTCACCCTATACCCCCAGTGATCCCTGATGTTCCATCATTAACAATTCTATTCCAAGACTATTGTTGTTTATTCTCTCTCCATAAGATCGATGCTAAGTTCGTTCAGCCCGTATTATTATTGTTGATTATTGTTCCCTATGATTATTATTATTATTGACGAGTATTCCCTATTGTCAACCCTATTCTTGTTGATTGCTCCCTATTATAAGCCATTCATTGACCACTGATTATTGATGGTTAAAGCCTTGACCCATATCCAGGTGATCAACCCTGCTGCCACGAGCTCTCAGGAAGGCCTGCTGGAACCACCCGCGGACTCGCGCGGATTGCGCTTCGACAGCACCTGCGACGATGTGAAGAGGCACGGGTAGTCTGGAACTTGTGGGGACCACTGGTGTCCTTGCCGAAGCAGGGCCCACTAGAAACAGACCAACTTAAGGGTGATCTTAATATGGCTATGGGTCAATATTAAGCAACCAACAATGGGGGATAAGAACCTTGGGAAAACAATGGTTACTGATAAGGGAAGCAGGGGTACGGGGTTTTGACCCACAGCCATATGTTTGAACCATCACTAACCATGAGCAACTGGCATTTTAATCCGCCATGGACATGAAGGAACCCAGCCTTTTCGTGCCTTTTTTCCTAAATGGAAACAAGATCTAGTGGTTTCTGAACTCATAGGGATACCCCCCTAAAGCATCCAATGTTAATCATTTATAGTATATAATTATCCAAGATACTAGATACCCCTAAAGCATCCAATATGAAGCATTTACAGTAATTAAACCATATTAAACCAACCATTTTTGGCCAATATTAACCATTTACAATACTCAACCAACCATTTTTGGGGTACCCTATTCTAAAAAACCTCCATTTGGCTTACCCGTGGAGCCAAAGCAGGCCCCGCGTGTTTTGCGTCTTCAAGGACTTCCAGGCCTTGCCTCTCTACCTGATACAGGTGCGGCACCGGTGATGAGCCCTGGATGGGTCACCAACGTTTGAGGGTCGAAGCAGTCAGTTTTTTCTTCTTTCAAGGGTCACCAACTTTGGTTGTTCAAGTTGTTTCAATTCTTCCTGTTTTACTTGGCTATCTTGAAAAATTGTCAATTTGCTCCAAGTCCCGGCCTTTTCTTGGGATCTTGAATTCCAGTGCTTACCATCCTCATGACTTGTCGGTTTCCCAAGCATCAACTGGCATCAAAAAATGCGACTCAGTCGTCGCAGCTTGTTGCATCAGGTGACGGTGTAGTCCGGGTACCGGGAGGCCAGCCTCAGCAAGGGAGGGTCCTGCGGGGGGCTGTGGGGAATTGTTTCGGAAGAGGAGAGATCCATTGACTTAACTGGGTGGGTTTTAGCTAGAAACTTAGTTTTTTAGCAAGGGATCTAAAAGCCACCAAGTTAAGTCATCCTTTGTTGGCATTGCTTCATATGGAAAGGCCAAAGCCACAAGGAGCTGTTTACCTAAGGTAGTATTCATTGAAATGGGTGTAGCCTAAAAATAGGGAGGGAACCCCCAAACATGGATGGTTTACTACTGTAAATACCATTCTGGGATGACTTGGGGGTAACCCTGGTAACCCCCATGACTTCAAAAACAGCCAACGTGCAGTGGTGTATCAGCAAGAACCAACGTGCAGTTGCTTGTTAAGCAGAAACTAGCCTGAAAATCGTACTCAGAACCAGACGCGGCTTGAGGGTCCCTCAAGCAGCACTATATGGTTGGAGGATATTTTTGATTTGCATGCAGCCTCACGACAAGAATCGTGAGCGTGATATGTACATGCATATCATACGCTGGGATGTGCATATAAATAGGGATATAGAATGATATATAGATGAGTGATATTTGGAATACATATAGTTCATATATAGGTCATGATAGATTATGTTTATAGATCGTATTGATTGTATCTAGATGATATAGAGATTCTCCACCTATCAGTAATAATATATAGAAAGATACTCTCTGGAGTCTAACACGTATACCTGGCCATTAACCTGCGCTGGCCAGCATGAATCCCTCAATCAAAAGCAATCCATCCTTGACTTCTCTCAACAAAGAACAAAACACAATACATTTGCCTTACATGTGGACACAAATATCTACATATACATTTTATGTACAAACATACCCTATGTGGGCTTCTATCCAGATATTCATATTGGCTGCGGGTCAAAACCCTATACCCCTGGTTCCCCCATGATGCACCATTGTTTTCCCTATGAAATCGTTGGTGAATCTTCCATGAAAGCTGGCTGATTGATATTGACCCATAGCCATATACAGTAGTTGGTATATATATCCCCTACAAGTGTTAGTTATCATCCCCGATCATCCCCCGCGCTTCTATCCAGATATTCAATGATATTCATATAAATACACTATGAGATACCTAGATCCATCCCACGCCAACCATCCACAAGACCTCCGGTCGCTTCGTGAGGCGAGCTGGCGAAACGTGCACCGTTGTGTCAAGGGCAGACACTGGGAACCCGACCCTTCCAGGTACCATCATAGTAGGATACACCAGGGAACCCAGCCCTAGTCACAAAAATGGCAGGAACCAGTTGGTTACCTACGGTTGGCTGGCAACTGGAAGCATAGGGCAGTACAACTTAAGCTGGTTCTGGTGACTTGATAGCCTGGTCACTGGCTTTCAACATGCTGATAATGATTGGGAGTTAAGGACCGAAACACGGCTGCTTCACAAGAAAATGAAGCCCATTTATATTGAAACAAACAACCGATTTGCTCATGGGACTCATTGAAACAAACACATATCACGAGGAATCATTTGTTTGTGGGGATCATTCCCTGGTTATTCATCAACCCCATGGAAATCATTCAAACATATTGTAATCATGACATTGGAATCATTCCTGACTCTTGGCTTCAGCTACTTATCCTTCAGCTACTAATCTTGGAGATGTTGGAAGATGATATGCTGAGAATAGCTTCCGAAGCACGTAGAGCTTGTGTGACCGTATCCCAAACAGAACTTTTAAAGCTTGAGTTTGTCTCTAAGACCGAAGACCCATGATCGCTTCGCCGGTTGTCAATCACTTGAGTGAGAAGCTCACACAAGCGAGAATATGAGGTTGAAAGAACAAATCACGAATGTCATTTGGTTGGTCAATCATGCAGACCACGGGTATATTGTGGGTGTTTCTTGACACAGGGGACCGCCCAGATCATCCGGCTTGCTGACTATTTACAATATTAAACTATCCGGTTTTGGGGGTCCCCTGTTTTGAGAAACTAGCATATACTATGCAACCAGCATTGAGTCCACAAACACAGTGACCTCAAACCGGACATAACCGGACATAACCGGACCAACAAGACAGCAAGGTGAGGTGCTGATGCTGAGTAACTTTGATCGGTGATGGCAGTGCCTGAATGCTACAAGTTTCAGGACATTGCCCGGCATATAGATCATGTTGCATAAAGAAAGGTTCATTACTGGTGAGTTGAAGGTGCATTAATGGTGATTTGAAGTTAAACCACTCATGCTTATCACCATTCATGGTTCATTGATTCACCTACGTCATTGAAGGTTAGTTGATGCTCAATTCATTGTTCATTGACGTTTGATTTAGACTCTTAGCCAGGGAGGAGGCTTTTGTCACTGTTGGAACCATTCACGATAAACCTCTAAGACTTGGGCTACAGTGGTTCAAGTAGTCACACCGACCTTGTACAAACAGCCTTGCTGAACTTGGAGACAAACTCACTGTAGTAGTTCGTCCAAAGGACTGCCGGCGTGCCGTGCACCAAAAGTGTGCCAGCACGTGGCAGTAACGAAAAGTCCTGGCAGTTAAACCCAGTTCATGGAGGTATAGCAAGCACAAGTAGGGCTGGTAACCACTCCGACCTGGAAGAACCTTTCGTAAAATCGCGGATACATCGGGGTTCCACCTGGCGCTGTTGAGGTAGGGATGGGTTCACATCGCCATTGGTCATGGCAGCCTACTTCGTTTTCATCGAGGGTTGGTGGTGACAGCCTGCGGCTCACCATCGCCCAGATGGGTTTCTGGATCAGTCTCATGTGGCCTACCGATGGGATCTCGTGTCTGAAGCTCATGTCATTGGGATGTTGCTGTGGTCATGGAAGTGATGACATCGGTTTTTCATGGCACGATCTGTGTCCCATAGCGGTTCCTTGTCTGGTCATAGACAGACTAAGAGGCTGTGCCGGGACTTTTTGCTTCGGAGCCTTGCGATCGTTCCTGGTAGCTTGCCTTTGCAGACCGGTCAGTGCAAAGACCTCGGGATGCAACTGCAAGTTGTCTTGGTGGAACAGCCGGCGAAAGGTGCTGAGACACGGCTGTTGCATCATAATATAATTGAACATGAGCCCCAGATTCAGAGAATCAGATTCAGTGCAAGATGTCGCTATTGCAGCTTCACCCGTTAAACTGCTGAAGAATGCTGAAGATAGTTCCTCTTTCTAAGCACCGGCTACACCTACAAACCAGGCCAGATCAAGTGCGAGAAGCTGGTAAACGGCTACAGCAGTCATCTGCACTCTCACAGAAGTGGCAATCCCAAGTCTTCAGTGCCTGCTATATAATAGACTGAGCTCAGATCACATGGTACAGTACCTCAGCTGAAATCTTTGGGAGGAGTTCAGCGACTGAAGAGGGAAGAGACGTTCATTGGAGGTTTATAGTGGGAATGATCTTCCTTTGGAGGGAAGACATCCTGTCCCAAGTGATTTGAGGTCTACTCCAGTTCATCCAGGTTCCCTGGCGGTTATTGGCGCTGCAGCAGTCTTTGACATCTCCAGGAAGTTTTTCTATTCAACTGCCACATTTGTCAGCGCCTTCCCAAGTGAGCTTCACTGTTGTTAACAGTTTGTTTAAGATTCTCTGACATGGATGGTCACATCACTCAATTGCGCCGAGCAGTTCATTTTGATAGAAAATCAAGAAGAGTCACACATTGACGATGACAAATCTATGTAAATTGAAACCAGGGCATTTGGATCCCCAACACATCGATTCGCAGCAAAAGATCAGAGGTCTTTCCTCGCGCACCCTTCGCCCGGCAGCAGAACGCCCTGCGAAATGATCACGTTATGTCGCACCAAGTACCTGGCCCACGGAACGCTGGCGCTTACCATTGCTTACCATCTGGCAACTGAAGGGCTGAAGGCTATTCCCATGGGAGGATGATGGAATTGTGCCCTCAGATGGCCCGGATATGCCATGATACGTCAGGATTTGCCCCTAGTAATGTTGGGGATGTTGGGCAATGCTAGTCCTCGTAGTCATCCTCACTTTCATAGCCCAAGTCATAGTCAGTTTGACCCACTGGGCCATATGGAGGCATAAATTCGCAATCTTTGTGCTGGTGTTTACTCGGTTCTCCATCACGATCCCCTATGACTATCACCATTCCCAAGCCATCACGAGTATCACTGGTTGGTGTTTTTAAACACTTGTTATTTTCCCTAGTAAATGGTTGGCTGGTTGACAAGCATATTTTTCATAGGGTGGTTCAAGCACCAACCCCAGAATCTGGACTTGCATGGATCCAGTGTGCCAGTCACTTCCAGTGTGCCAGTCACTCGGATGCGTGCCCCTTCGCAGCTGCCATCAACCATTGTTGGTAGCCTGCTGGAAGGTGGGAAGGATGGCGAAAAACTGAGGTGTGATCGCGTTAGCGGTGGAAGAACTTAGCATGTCCAGACGAACACAACTAGTCAGACATCAGGAATCACTGATCCATTGTTCAACAAGGTGTTTAATTAAGCGTTATGAATTCCCAGACTTTTGATATTCGACACACCTGCTCCATCGGCATGTGTTTTATATTGGTAAATTTCGCTGTCAGAAGGGGTGAGTAGGGTTATCCCGGTATTCCCACTGAAGTGACGATGATGATGATGATGATGATGATGATGATGATGATGATGATGATGATGATGATGATGATGGTGGTGGTGGTGGTGGTGGTGGTGGGGGTGGTGGTGGTGGTG
>VSDK01009956.1:423834-426334 GCA_009767595.1 Symbiodinium kawagutii
GTGGGGCTGGTGCTGATGCTGGTGGTGGTGGTGCTGGTAGTGCTGGTGCTGGTGCTGGTGCTGGTGGTGGTGGTGCTGGTGCTGGTGGGGTGGTGGTGGTGACCATAAACAATGCTGGCACTTGTGACAAGACCAAACCTGTTTGCCTTGCCTGGACTCTTTTGCTCATAACAAAGTCACTGAGAAGGCATGCATCACCAGTTGATGGTTTGAAACATATTTTCTTTTCCCTAGTCTTCCCAAATGATTGGTCGGTTGACAAGCATATTTTCACAGCTGTAGTTCAACCATCAACCAGATCACCATGCTCAACATCCTTCTTGGGATACTCATCACGACTCCTGAAGAACCTGCGCAACAACTGCAAGGCAGCCATCGCTGAAACCAGGGCTTCGCTCATCTTTCACGGCTGCTTTTTTGGCTCCCAATCATCAAGGATGGCCCTGGACAGAACCAAAGTCAAGCAGCAGAAGTTGATACATCACAGTTGGTTGCCAAGATCGACCCAACTATGCCAGATTCTTTGTTCACAATGTGCAACTTGATGTAGAAAATTCCGGTGTTCCGGCTGCTCGGCAATTTTTTCTCAAGACACACACCTTTCTCGAAGCCCCGAGGCCCACATTTGAAAAAAGTGACAACTCAAAACAGGGTCTGGACCTGTGATGCCAGGAAGAGATTCTCAGTTGCATTTAACAGACATTGAAGGAAGATGTCCTGGACGCCCCAAGTGAGGTGGATATGATGAAGTAAAAATCTTGGAATGGCAACATTTGTTCCCAACGACACTCTGTGAGGAGAGAGATGGCAAGACCTGCAGTACCCATATGGGTGTTTCTCAGTATAGGGAACCCATGGGAACCCCCAAAATTCAAGTTGTTTATTGATATAAATGGTCAATATATAATTGAAAAGATGATTTTGGGGTACCTGTGTTTAAAAAAAAAATCACATAATATGTTTTCTTTCCATAGCGCTTCCTGTTATGTCATTTCCGCGCGGATATGAGGCGGGCATAGGCTGGAACTTTGTCCTCCCAAGCCACCAAATGAAACATTCTACTTGTGACCCTGTGCAAGCACATTGCAGCAACTTTTGTCGCGAGCCACCTTGCAAATCATCTTATGAACGAGTTTATCGACCATATTATGGACATGGACCAATCATAAACAATGTGATTTCCCGTCAGCAACCATATTGTTGACAAAGCTATGTAGCCATTATGAACAGTCAACAACCCCACATGGTTATTTTTCCATCGTAAGCCGTTGATCAATGCATATTTTTGAGTAACAATACTAAAAGCATCATTAACCATCACTAGTTAATTAATTAAGCATCATTAATTAGTCAAGCATCATGAACCATCATTAATCATCATTAACCATCATTAACCATTGTTACTGAAACCATCATTATCCATTAAACAACCATCTTTAGGCCATAACTCCATGATTTTCCTGTGGTGTTTGCAGGTCTCCATGCCCCAGGGGTCCTATCTGAGGCCATTCGCCCTGCAAGTCGCCACAGTGGTTGGCGCGCGATGGCAGTGGCAAGACGAACTGCAAAAAAAGCGCTCACACAGGCAACAGCCACGGGGGCAGTGAGGGGAACGGGGCAAATCTAAACAGATTGCGCTCTGGAAAAGCATAGCAACGGTTTACCTATTGAAACATGTTGATTTCATGTGATTTCTAGCTTCACCAGCTTAGTTTACCAGATGGGACATGGCTCACATCGGCTGCCTAGCTTTGGCATAGCAAGCAGGCGTCTTTAGACTCGAGCCACGTGGAGTCTGGGTCTGTGCCAGGGCGCTTCCCCAAAGCGTGTCCTACAAGCGGCGACCAAAGCTGCTAGACGCTGCATTCAACAAGAGGTGCCGAGGGTGGAGATGGGTTCAGTGGTTCCACAATCGTATGGCGTGTGCCTGACCATACTATGCATACTATGTTTAACCATGTATAGTCTCCATAGAATGTTCATACTAATAGTAATCCATGAATCATGAAGATTCTATGGAGACTTCACTAGTCTTGCTTTTCAACATATTGTGTTTGTATGCTTTTGGCCATGTTTTGAAATGTGATTATTCTCAATCTTCTCCATGGCAACTTCATCATCGGTTTAAGTAGCTGATGTTTGACCAGAGATGCTGTGATGTCATTGATCAATTGTTTTCGGCTGATGTCCATGTGTTCAATCCACGTTTGTTCGCAGCACTCTTTTTTTGCGTAAGACACTGCATTGCGATACCCTCAGTCAATTTGTTCCGCAATATCCACATTTGTTTGACAAGGTTAAAGCTCAATCCATGAAACAAGCTGATTTCAGTATATATTTTTTTTGGGGCAATAAATGTGTTGTTTGTTTTGTTTAAATGTGCATGTGATCCTGCACATGGCTTGCAAATGTGTCTTATATTTGTTGTGCATGCATTTGGACACATCATATTATGCCGTGAGCTCTTTATTACCACCACTTTGACAGACTATGCATACAC
>VSDK01009956.1:431334-445350 GCA_009767595.1 Symbiodinium kawagutii
CCTAGCAAGCCAGGAAGCAACTGGAAGCAGCAGCCAAAGATGCTATCCAGGTTCCGGGACGTCACCTGCAAGAACACTCCTAGCTGCAAGTAAGGTTTGGCCATTCTTAGCTTTGACGTTGAACTCTTAGGTATGATAGGGATACCAAACTAGATTTATAGATAGGATATGTTCGGATATGTGAGGACACTCTAAGTTATATGGACTTATAGTATGGGTACCCAACGGGAGAATGATCATGCACAGCTTGAACTTTAAAACTTCACCGCTTGCCCGTGCTAGCTAGCAAGTAGGTCATGGTGGCTCAAGTATGCTCAAGCGGTTACTGTATGGCATGGGTCAATATTAGGCAACCAACAACTGGTTAGGTAAAGATCCCGACAATGAAACAAGTTTGGTCATTAATTGGACGCTGACGAGGGGTACAGGGTCTTGACAAACAGCAAAGTGAGAGAGACCTTAGAATACATCTGATTTTTGGGTAATATTGTTTCAATAGCTGCATGCAGGTAGAACAGTTGCTTGCATATCTGAACATGTAGCCATGTAGAAGTAAGGAAAAAGATCGTCTCATCACCCGATTGAGCAATCTAAAGAAAACACTAGGTGGACCCATTTGTTGATCAGGATGTACCCTTGATTTTTCAAGCCGGCATCCATGCAGAGCAAAATCAGTTTTTGTGCAGGTGTTGGATGCACACAACAATGGATTTGGACCGGCTCAAAGTTGTTGGAAGCCAGATGTGTTCAGAGATGATGTGGTGTCCATACTTGGTGACTACCCACTCTTGATGAATATACTCATCTCATCATATACTGGTTTGTAGTTGGTAGGATTCAAGATTCTTTAATTTCCCCTATGTATGATTGACTGACTCCTGCTTTTTCAGAGTGACTGAGACCGCCAACCAGTTTTGCTTGTGAGTGATCTGTTGATACTTGGGTTGACATCAACCATTTGACAGCCACATTACCATGTGGTGGTTTATCAAAATACGGGTACCCCTCAATCACCCAGTTTATTGACCAGTCATAGCAATAAACGCCAACCATTTTTGGGGTCCCCTATGGCTTGAGAAACCACCATATTAGTTTATTGTTGGATTCTATCCCCTATCATTAACCATTATAATCCTTATAAAACCATTGAAAAAAATATATCCTGTTGGTTCCATGGCTTGAGAAACCCCCTCCATCATGGATGATTTCCCCAGCATAGAACTTCTCAGCGGTTGCATCGAGGTCTTGGATCTCGAACATCCAAAGACGAAGCGCTTGGTGGACGAGCCCCTACGCAGGCCAGCGGAAGGAATCTCCAGCTTGGATATGGGTTGGGACCTATTACAGGGCCTATGGGCCTGCTATTTTGATCGTTTTGAGCAAGAATCAAAGTCAGTATTTGAGGCTTAGTTTTTTGTAAAAATCTGATTTCTCAAGCCAGGTTGGGGACGCCAAAGCTGTGCTTGGTTTATTCCAACAAATGGTTGATAAACTGGATGATTTCAGGGACCCCGATGGCTTGAGAAACAGCCATATGGCGAGCTGGGTCATGACCAACAATCCGATGAGTTTGTTGTGTTGTGCGATGATCACCACCGGTACAGGGTGCCATTTGTTGGTCGACGATGGTTTGTAGCGCTTACGTACTGGTTGATAGTGGATGACAATGGTTGATTGCTCGCATGATGAAGAATGATCATGTTGGGAAAGTGCTAGTTATTTATCATGCTTAGAAATGGCTCATGGTGGTCAAGAACGGGTTTGGGGGAAGGGTGGTCTTTGGTAGATCACCGTGTAAAATCCTCATGATCAACAGGACATCCGAGACTAGTGGATTTAAAATTGCCATGTTACAGCAATCTTCTAAAAGGCAACCACTGTTGAAGATGATGTACCAGTTTGTGTCTTCCATACCCATATCTACTAGCTCCAGAAATCAAAACTGGAGCTGGCAAATGCAGTTTGAATACTGGTTAATGAATCTGATGAAAGAATGGGTGATACACGCGAATGATTGGCCAATATGATTTGCTGCTACAGTTGGATGTGATAACGGCAACGGCTAAATCGCCTGCGTTTTGCATGGCTCAGTTCCTTTTTGGCTGACCATTTCACACCGCGCAGATCTTGGATGGTTGATATACCACAAAGACGTTGCATGGCACAGGTAGGTTTTCCATAAGGATGCTTGTGCCTACCATCAGTCTGCATACCTGTTGCCTGGATGGTTGTGGCGCTGATTTCTTGCAACACTTCTTGACCACCAAGCCAATTCGTTCTTTTTGTGTGCACGTCGACCCTCTTTTAGGGACAAGCCAGAAGACATCTACCTACGATTATTCTTAGATGTCCTTGCATTTGGATGGACAAACCCATGTTTGTTGATTGGCAGCTTGGTAGAAAGTTGAAGTTGCTAGCTGTTGTTTTGTCCATTTGAGAAGCCTAAACAAAACTGATATTACGTAATACAACCAGCTCATAAGGCAGGAAACCGAGTTGTAAAGGATTTCCAAGCACGCACATATGCAACTGTACATACCTGGAGTCACATAGAGATGTGAATGCAAAGGCTCACATGTAGAGCTAGATCACTGATACTACTGATCTTGACCTGTCAGGCTGGGCGTGAAGCCATGACTGAATTCCAGATTAAAAAGGTGAGTATGGATGGGTGCAGCTGCTGGTTTCAGCAAACAGTGGCAGTGCTTCTTACATGTTCCTTGATTAACTAACGTACGTCAGACATCCCAGCACCAAACCTGATTTGTGCTGGATGTGCCAGCATGATTGCTTCATATACCATTGAACGTGTAGACTTTCTGTAGAAGTGCATCCAAGAGTTCTGTTGGGCTTCAATGGCTTCAATCCATGATTTCTCTGCCGAAGCTGCTGTGCAGTTTGGGAACCGCCTTCTCAAATGGACATATCAGTGGCCTTGGCCCCTGTGGCTTGATTCCTCCTTCCCAGAAATGCTTGGGAAAGTCGACCTGGGAAATCTCTGTAATTGGTAGTGTTTTTTTCCACGAGCCAACCAAGTGAATCCCAGTGGATATTCACTTCTCCATTGTTTTCGGGCGAGAGGTCGTGTCGAGTTTACATCGATCAATCATTCTATTTCCAGCATTTTCTATAACCATAGTATATTGCCATTGCTTGATACAACCAATATATTCCGAGACAACAGCCACTACATCTTGTGATCATTATTTTGCCAGTCAATGTCCACCATATGTTCAGTCAATAATCACCACGTTAGCAGTCAAAAACCAGGATGTTTTCGGTCCGTAACCTTTGAAATTGCCATTTTATATTGTACATAGCTGGGGGTACCCCCAGTTATCATCCAGTTTATTGTCTTTTAGAAATAAACCATTCATTACACTTGGTGGTATATCCTCTATTCTTGCTTATTGCCCCCTTGTTAACAACTAACCATTCATAGACCATCTATAGCTTGGGGGTACCCAATGGCTGGAGAAATCCAAGTATTGAAAGATTGCTATTCGTAAGCTGGTTGGCTCAAGCTGGAAGTCAAGCCGCGACGGGGACCCAGATGAATCGCGTCATGCTGTAGCTGGAAAACAATCCAAATTTTTGTTGATGATTAGTTATGGTCGATTACTATTGTGTTTGAGAATAGAATGGTTATATCCCGTAATGGTTTCTTTTTCTCAATGTGCCATCATTACGGAATCATTACGCATGAATGGTGATCAAGTAGTGGATAGCTAGTAGTATACAATCAGTAGGAAAGAAGGACATGCACAACTCAACTGGCAATCCCAGTCACGGTTGAGAGATATTGAAAGATCACTCAACTGGACGTGTTTTTGTTGCACTTCAAAGGTCAAACTGATGCGTCCACAACCCAAACTTTGAGGTGAACACCCACGGTCTTCTTTTTCAGACATGTGAGCAGACTAGAAACCCATAGGTTAGCTACATTCACATTCATTCACGACCATTGACGATAGCCACAAGTGGATTCACCATGATCCATGAACTAGAATGAACGATAAATTCAAGGTATTTGCCAGTAGGAATCATAATTGACAACAGTCCTACCCAGTGGTACCCCCTCAGCTTTAAAAGTGGTGACAACCACACGACTCACACGACTTGCAGCATGGCCATGCCACCGCAGCTGGTGGTTCGAACGGTGCCTTGGGAAGGGCTTGCCCCGCATCAAGCCGCCAGTGCCCTCCCAGCTCGCGTCATTTTGGGGTACACCCTGGTGATCTAACATGGCAATGGAAAATCACTATTTTTCTAGGGAATCCCGCTTGGAAATCAGCTACAAATGGTTGATTTTCCATTGCTATGTTAGATCACCAGAGTGTAGACTAAATGAGTTGCGGACCACAACTGAATGACGGGTTGGTTACCATGATTCCATGATTAACCGGTTGCTTAATAAACTATCTTTAACCAATCATGAACCCAACTCTCTGGTGATTCTTGAGACTAGTAGTTACGGACATTTGATTGATTAGTTCTTGGAGGAACATTTGTTCCTTTTGACACAGAGACGGTCCCCAATACATCAATCAAACTAATTCGAATAGTATCTAGGCCGCAAATTCCAGCAGAATTAGCCGCTTGGCACTGGTCTCGGAGGCTGCCATTGCTTCCGTTTGGGATGCTAGATATTTCATATCAGTCCATTGAAACCAGTTGTGTATCCAGGACACCTTTGGCAAGTAATTATCCTAAATCAATGGCACTGAACACTTTCCGTAGATGGCCAAGACAGATTTCTATGAAATCTTCGCCGTTGGCTATCATTGCATCGGGCCTACTACTTGTAGATGGTTGATGCATTTTAGTTTAAAAGGAGCAGCTAAAACTGGAAGTGAACAGCACTCACTTTTCCATAACCTGGAAGAATCCCTGCCAGAAAGTAGGAGAACTGATTGATTGGTCATCAATCCGTTGTCATCCTACTTGCATTATGGGAATGCTGAAGCATAGCAACTATACATAATACTCATTTCATTAAGCCTTATATGTCCTTATATGATTCATGAAGCACTGGAGGACAACCTATTTCTTTCTTGCAAATAGCGGAATACCCTTCAACCAAGCCCAACAATCCCCGTTATTCCCCACCTTAGACTCCCATCTACCGGGGTTTCTGTTGGCGATTCACAAAGCATCATGACCCGTCCCCTAACCCATGATTCCCCGCCATTGTTAGACACCATCATTAGCCACTAGTGATCAACTGTTGTTTATGGCAGGCAATGTTTGGATGATGAATCATGAATCAGCGATGTTGATGCATCAACCGCGAGTGACCGTGAACCTTTGATCATTATCCTGGAACCAGTCCTTTTCATCGTTTGTCCCTTCAATCAACCAGGAAAGGGATCATTCTCGCTAAGCATGATCAACGGCCATACAGAGATCATTCGTAATGGACTGATTATTTAGCCATTCATCATGTGAGATTGCCCGGAAAATGGGAAGACTGCCCCTGTGATGATCCTAACCATTCCTTACCAGTCATTATTACCCCTGGCAATGGCGAATCAACGCTTTAGTTTGGTCCGTATCAATCATTAGTATGGCCCACATGCCATATAATCCACCCATTCCATTCTCAGATCATTAGGAATGGACTGATGGTTGAACCATAGTGATTTGAGGATGAAATAGTTGCAAATAAAGTGGACCATAGTTTCACCATTCGAAAAGTAGTGGAACTTTCCCAGGTCGGGTTCCCCGGTTGTGCCCCCCGAAATCTCCGGCTTCGCCGCGTGGCCAGGCTGAACGCCGCGGCATGTCACCTGGAAGCAGTCATGGCATCGAAGCTTGGCGCATGCCGTTCCTGGAGGATTGATCCAAGGAAATGGTGGCAGTACCAAGGCCAGGGAGGGAACGCCATGGCATAACCCATGGTGGTGGTCCAAGGGGCCTGGTGGTTCTACCATGGTAACCTGTAGAAATTCCAAGGGAAAACCCGGAGATGAAGTCGACAGTCGGAAGTATGGCTGGGCTTTACCATGTCGCCATATCAGGTTGATTGTTCGGAATCCAAAGCTATACCCAGAGTTGATTTTTGGAGAAGAACCAAGATCAAACCAAGAACATGGGTTCCATCAGGACCTCAATAGTTGACGGTTTCCTACCAGATTGATGTTTTTTGTTTTTTGGAAGTACCACTACTCATCGATATAGCTGATTGGATGACTCCAAGTCTCCGTTGTGAAACCTCCAAGAAGCCATCATGATTGGCCTTTCTCAACCGACCATTTTGAAGCCTCCATGCCTACTCTCTAGTGAACTAAGCTGAAAGCCAAACATCACCTTTTTTTGTGGGTAAACCAGCTATAAATGCTAGATTTTCCACACAGCCAGATTACTTTACCAGAGTATGACCCGCAGCGTCGTCGCCGTCTCAGGAACGAATGGTCTCCATGCCCACCCGGAGAAGCACGGACGGCACCGGCTCCTTGGTGGCTTCCGCATGGCGAATGGCTGTGGCTGTGGAGCTGTAAGAAGTCTTGGAGATCTTTTCCAGTTGGGGGATGTTGATGGATGTTGGTGGTTTCAGATGGTTTCAGATGGTTTCAATGACGCTTTTTCGATCCAATAAATGGTTGGTTGATTAACTTAGTTACAGTTTTGGGAAATACGAGCTGGTGATGCAGGAAAGACATGCAACAAGAAATCAAGTGATTGGACTTGTTGCCGGAAAAATGATTCGTTGATTGTTCATCGCTTCGACGAGTTCCATCTATGGAATAGCCTGCGCCAGCGGTCAACCAGTGGAGGGTGAAGCTTCGAAGTTTCAGCAGCAGATCGGCGACTTGGCAAAGCTTTGTCTATTCATGGTTGCAATCCCTAGAGACTTTGGCCATGAAGGGTTCACTTCAGAGAGCCGCCAGTGAAAGTGAAGTCCTTGTAGACTTAGAGACCATTCATACTGGATCAAACAAAGACAGGTATGAGTAGGAGCTGGACACATGCATCGATTATACTTGATAACCTCACTCAGTCAGGTCACTGAGTCTCCACTTAATGCAAGCATACATCGGGTGTTTGTCAGCTCCCTCTTAATTGTTTTTTGACTGTCGCTGCTGGCTACCTCCTATATGGATCGGGAGGGACTACCCAGCAACCACTTCCAATCCGTGGCGTGGACTGCCAACCCTATTTCTGATGCGGATCTGTGTGTGTGTGTGTGTGGGAGAGTGAGACGGTCAATCTCGGTATTCAAATGATGCTTCTTACAAAGCAAATGATATTGTGTTCCAGATCTATCTACTATCCATGTGCATTATTAAAGGAAACCCTGGGGATATTATGATGAATTACAGCAATCATCAGCAACGAATGGAATATCCACAAGAATTAACCACCCATGTTGGAAGATCACTCGCTTGCAGTGGCAAAACTGGCCTTGGTTTACAGAGCTCTCATGAACCAGGATTGGCCATCGAATGTTGGTTATTCACCATCATTAACCATCATCGACCATCATACACCACTTTTTGACCACTACTAAACCACTATTCAACCAATACACTGTAGTTATCCATCATTGCCATGTCACTGGTTAAATTTCTCCATCAGTAGCTGATGATATTAGCCATCAGTCACCATCATAGACCAACCATTTCCCCGTCATTAGCAATCATTCACCATGCGCAACCATTCTTCACAATTATCAAGCCACTATGAACCATTACATTTACCACTATAATCATACCATTCACCGTTGTAACCCCCTGGAGCCTAATTTGCCTTCCAGAGAAACCACCATATAGCAGTTGTTTAACCATTTTTGTTGTGGATTATCCTTTTGCTATTAACACATTCACTTAAAAGATAACCTTCCAGGCTGTTAACATTCAATCAATATTCTGTCAATTCCATTAGTCTGTTAGTATTGATAGTTAATCACGTTCCATAGCGTAACCTGCAGCCTTTGATTCTGTTAATTCCATCATTCTGTTAATAGATAACATTAATTAATCAATTCTTCTCCTATTCTCCAATGTTAATAACAGTCTTCTCCAATAATCTCCCTATATACCATTAATGATCCATTATTGTTGTCAATTATCTCCCTATATAATTGTTGTCCATATTATTATCCATATCATTACCCAGTATTGTTGTGAATTTCCATTCATGATCCGCTATTTTCCATTGTTGGTGTTGTTAACATTATTTGTTTCCATTCATTAATGAATAACGGATCATATAACAACAGTCCTTTTTTGGATTCTCCAGAATTTGTTGTGCATTCATATCCGTTGTTATCCATTATTATCTTGATTATCTTCTGCACTTGACCGTCCATATTATCATTAAAACTGATACGGATAGTTATTCTATTATAACAGTCCATTCTTTTGTTATCCATATGGTGGTTTCTCAAAATTGGGGTACCCAAAAAATGCTGGTTACGATAAATGACTACTAATGGATGATTGGGGGGTCCCCCTATTTTGAGAATAAGCCATATTAACATATTATAATTGCTATCCATATTCTTCTGCACTTGGCCTTCCTTCCCGCTCCGAGGCGGCGCATCGATGACGGCATCGCGCACCTCCCCCAGCGCGGTTCATGGCTGGCGTTCAAGGTGGTAAAATGATGGTGATAGTATTTTATGATAGTTAATGAGATAGTTCTCTGTACCATTTCTAATAGGCATAGTTGATAGTTATATGTGATGGTTAATGAGATAACAATCAATAAGTCTTTAATAAGTTATCCAATAGGAATCAATAAGCAGGTTGATAGTTGATGAAGATGATAAAGTATTTCATATAGTATATAATGATAATAGGCATCAATATGATAGGCTAGTTCAGTTGATCAATTTAGTAGTTAATGGTTGATAGTTGACCAACCATTAAGTTTCGTGGTAAATAGTTGATGAAGATGATTGATGATTAAGCAAAAATCCAGCGTCAATTCACGAGTTGGTGTTGATGGATGGTTGTTTCAACCATTGGTTGACCATAATAGTATAATCGTTGAATTGACTGAGGAACAGTGGTGAATTTATATACTGTAAGCGACTATTGATGGATTGTTAGTTCAACCATTGGTTAGTTCAGCTATTCATCAATCGACCATCGTATGATATTGAGTGTTGTTTGGAGCTGACCATGGAACAATGATGGATTTGAGTGACCAACGGTACTGGAGGATAAACCATGAAGGGCTGGTAATTTCAAGCATTTGTTTCCCAGTAAAAAAATGGCTGGTTGATTGGCTGATATGTTTCATAGGGGTTGGAACCAGCAGCCAGATGACTATCACATATGACTATGACTTGCTTGCGACTTGGATTTCCAGTTCAGCCGACTGGTTGCACCTGGTCACCCGTGTCCCGACAACTGTTTACCGTACCAATCCATGGCTGGTCGTTGTAGCATGACTTAGAGGTTCATGCATTTCCAACAGCGGCTAGATTTTGTCAACTGTATGGCGGTTTCTCAAAACAGGGAACCCCAAAAAAAGGTTGGCAGTCAATCAGCCAATCAACGCTAACCAGTGGTGAAGTCAGTATCAATTCATTAACATTAGCCAACCATTGACCATTCATTGGCTCAAGCATCCAACAGCACATCTCAGCCCTTCAGTTGTTCCAGCGACTCGTTCATGGTAACCCTTCATCCCAGGAGGCGGTGACCAAAACCGTGGCCCAGCACCACGGGTGGACCCGAGGCCTTGTGATAGCGCCGTTGCTGTGCGAGATCCTGAGCCACTCTCGCGAGGTGGCTCATGATCTCGCAAAGCACAGACGCAAAGCACCACGCCTTACGTCATGAAAACGCGGCGTCCATGCGCACGCTCACAAGGGACGACGCGGGCAAGTCATGGCCGCCAAGCTCCCTGAGAAGAGCACGGAAGCGGCAACGCCAAGCTGCAATGCTTTCGCTGGTTTGTCACCTCCTTTCGCAAGTTTGCCGGTCATTTCTGAAAGCTGTGAGGCAAACCAGCGAAACGTAAGGCAGTTTCTGAGGCAGTTAAAGACTTAGTTGAGCTGCACTTATATTGGGTCACTGCGAAGAAGGAATATGAACAATTGACCCGATTCAAACAGCGGAGCGCAACAAATTTTGACATCATGACACAACCATCAGTTCAGAACTCATCCACCAAGTACCATCAATTTACCACCCATCACCAATTCTTTAGTTAATCAATCTGCCTCACCCATCCCTTTTCATCAATTCACCACCCATAAATCATCAAATATCAATTCGTCAGCTAATCATCACCCATGAGCATCCATGATCAACCATCATAAACCATCAGCCATCATCAACCATCACCAACCTTTACTAACCATTACTACTACTCAATAACCATCACTCAACCCATCATTCACTATTGCCGTAAATGATTATTGTTGGGCGATTCGGGGGATCCTTACTGGTCAGTATAAGTGAGTCAATCTTTGATAATACTGGCGCCTCCAAACTATCCGGTTTATTAACCAGTTTTAGTATAAAACCATCCATTTGGGCTTCCCCATTTTGAGAAACAAGTGTATAGGTACTATCCTTAAATACTTACACCTGTTGATCCAGGTGGACAAGGCTTGCACGGCATATTTGTATGGTGATGTACGCTGTCTTTGTAGTACCATTCAAGCCGTCCCATTGGATGGCTTATAGATGTATCACTATTGGTTGGAATCATGGTGATTAATCCAACCCATATATAATACTTAATGATGGTTAATGGTGGGACAATCATAGGCTAGAGGAATCTCCATTGGAGGTGTTCATGAACCCTCTCCCCAAGCGGTGCTGGCTTCCTCCTACTGAACAGACCTTGAATGTTCCCGAAAGCTCTCATTCCTGAAAATGTTTTCACCATCCCCGTGGAGACTGGAAACTTTTTGGAGAAGCATAGCCCGGTCCGATGTTTCTCCCCCTTTTCAGTATGCCGCAGTCACGTCGAAAAAACCTCGCAGGTGCCTCAACAAATGCCGCAGCACATGCACGCAGTGCCCATGGATGGAAGGCCAGATGTGGATGATGGCGACAGCGGGTCGATGATCAAGGAATGTCCGATAGATATTGGTGGTTTCTCAAAACAGGGGCACCCCAAAATGGCTGGTTTATCACTATGAGTGGTTAATATGGATGATGATTTTGGGGACCCTTATTTTGAGAAATCACCATTTGGTAATGATGGTGAAGTTAGTCCCCTGGATGATTTGATTGGGGAAGACCGAGTTTTGGTGAGAGACCATCACATTTTGTACTGTGTCGTCATCACCCTAGTGATAAACCAGGGGGTATTTGTGGGTCAACAGTACAGGTGAATGCTAGGCATAGACACAAATGATATGTGTACGGACACGACTTGGGGTACCAAGTGGCACGAATTGGGCAACCATGGTCATCATAGGGGCTGTGAATGTGCTGCTGCAGCCACGGCTGCTCAATTGAACACCAATCATGATACACATTGATACACTCCGCTGATCTAATCATACTTAATAGAGAAACCCTTTCTAGAAACCATCAAGTTTATTGGTGGATTTTCCAGCCACCTATCACCAGAAGGTGCACAGCATTCGCCAGAAATGATCACCTGTTGTTGGAGCGAGTCCAAACACGGGCTTGGTTTGGTTGGCAACATTTTTGTTGACTGTCTAGGAATGATGGCGTAGACGAGCCACTGCCCCAAAAATGCGGCGATTTGCCAGCAAAGTTTCATCTTTTCATTGACGATTCAAAAATTTGCCAGCCATACCCAAAGGGCATGATGTCCCCTCCTGCCTCCTTTTGGGCAGCAAGAAGACATACCAACGGAGCCACGTCAATGTCATGTTTGCGGATTGCTGGCTATACCTATCATCATGCACATACTCCGTATCCTCAGAATCATGATGATTGTAAAAGTATTATTGATATGCTGATCCTTTGAAATCCGTGTCCTTAGAGTGCTGGTTGTTTGTCCTTGGTAACCATTACTAACCCTTACTAACCATTACATTAACCACTTGTTACAATTTAATTAACCACTACAAACCATTACTGTCATTTTTGTTATATAATCATTACTAACCATTATGAACCATTACTAGCCGTTATAAACCAGTACTAACCATTATAAACCATTACTAACCATTATGAACCACTGCTAACTGATGGTTATAGCACTGGATTGTTCCTTTGCTTCGAAAGCGTTCCGGACCCCGGAGAGTCATGGGACCCCGCTCCCGGACGCGAGGCCAAGAGTCATCCATGCTTCGCATGTGGCTCCGCCTGGGCAATGGAGCCGAACCGGGCTCGGGTGCAGTTGTGCAATGGCGAGGAATGGTGGAGAAATGCCATAGGGGTCATTATTGATATTAATAATGACCACTATGCCATAGTAAAGGCAATTGATATGGTTCATGGTGGCCATTACTATGTTCTATCAATTTCTATATTATATATCAATGGTTCATTTGGTTGCAGTAATGCTTGCTGACTTATTTTGTTGATTTGTTTAGTTGGTTGTTTTACCTGCCAAGAGATCAATGGTAATCTTGTCGGGATGTTGGATTCGCCCATGGTCATCAACCCAAGTTGTTGAAAGTGGCAGTGCCTAGGAACGTTGTTGGAGATCTGCTCAAGGGCCAAAAAAAATGTGTAGAAATCTTAGGGCACCAAGTGGCTTTCTGTGAATGGTGCTCAGCCATACTGAATGATGAACCAACAATTTTAGGAAACATGCCTAATAGTTGTAAGATGAGTGTTTATACAATCACGTCAAGCTCACCATTGGCTATTGACAATATTGGTTGATGTTGGTTGTAATAACCCGTAATCAGCCACTTCCTGCAAGTATATCAGCAAGCCGTTCAATCATTTTGTCATTTTCATTCACTGCATGATCAAGCAAGCCGTTATTCGTTGCTTACTCATCATTGACCATCAACAACTGCTGTGATGAATCCTGAACCTTCATCAACTACTATATTCCGTATGTTTGTTGGTTATTGACCATCATTAAGCATCAGGAATCATAATGAATCATCATTTTTCTTGATAGTTGAAACCACCCAAGCGTCTGCCACTTGGGGCCAAACCCCAACAACTGGACGCCGCAAGGAGCAGCCCCAGGATGGCTCCTTTGTCATCTACGGCCAGGAGCTGTCTTCACCAAGCGAAAGGGCTCGAAATCTTCAACCAACTGAAGATGATCTGGTTGGCGGTTTTGAACATTTTCTATTTTCACTAGTAATCATTAACACATGGTTGGTTGACTAATATTTTTGATAGGGGTTGAAACCATGTGGCAGGGGTGCACCTTGATGCCTATTTCCAATGAAGTGGTTGTCACCGTTGACAGGCTGTTCAGTAGTGCTGGTGTTACCCCCATTGTTTCCACGACAAGGGCTTTTGCTGCACATTTATTTTTTGGGAGTACATAGTTCGGGCCGGCTGCCGCAGTTCTGCGTCTCCAGAGTGCGACTTCCCAGCAGGCTTGAAATGGAAAAAGGGGTTGAAACCACCAGCCAGTGATGGTTGCCCACTCGAATGATGAAGAATTTGCCATGGAGTCCAGTCATGAGCAACGGGGTTTTGTGTCGTGAGGGATATGGCAGAAAAGCCATGGGTACCATCATTGTAATACATTGATTTGGTGATTTCTCAAGTCATGGGGGACCCCCCAGTTATCATTCTTCATTGGCCAGTTGTAGTAATCAATTCCAACCATTTGTTTGGAGTACCCCCAGCTGCTGTATCAAGAAACCACCATATAGTAGATTGTTTGATCATTATTGGTGAGGATCCCCTGTCGTTAACCCACCAGTATTACTATTATGTGACGATCTCCACCATTTCTGACCCACCATTTTGAACATTTGTGTGTTTCCTTTGGTGATGATCCACTGTTATTCACCAATCTAAAACCCACCATCTCTGTGTTTCCCTTGGCCCAGGGGCAACGGCTGGCGCTGCGAGGACCCAGCTGCAGCAGCCGATCATGGCATCGCCACGGCCGCTCCAAGAGGCACTGGTGGGGCCTCGCCGCCCCCCG
>VSDK01009956.1:445473-463363 GCA_009767595.1 Symbiodinium kawagutii
GGGCCCGGGTGGCCCTCCGCCGCCGCCGGAACCCGGCCGTTCCAACGGGGCGGGTTCAGATTGAATGGTGAGTTATGGCGAGCTGGGTCAAGCAGTTAACCAACCCCTTTCATGGGGGATGATAACCAACAAAAAATATAAGGAAAACAATGGTGAGTTATGGCTATGGGTCAATATTAACCAACCAATAATGGGGAACATGGTTAATGATAGGAAAACCATGGTTGTTTATGGCGAGCTGGGTCGGTCAAGCAGTCAACCGACCAATTTGCTGGGGGATGGCCAGCAAAAAGATAAGGAAAACAGCCCGGTTAATGATAGGGGAAATACAGCGATATAGTTATAGAGGACAATAACCAACAATAGTGGTGAGCTATTGATCACCGTCATCAATAGCCATGATCAAAAGCAGTAGCCATCATCAATGGCGATCATTGATGAATTTCTCTACCTAGAGGTAGCTATAATAGCTATAGGTGACACAGTGGTTATTGATGATGGTGATAGGGATGAATAACATGTAGTCAATGATTACACCTATACTTCGCTCACTGGTGGTCACATGGTCATGGCGCTGCACATCCTGACCTCAGGTGGCTGCGCTGGACATGCTGAGCAGATCTAGTAGGGAGCTGCAGGCCAAACGGTGGGGCCTGGTAGGGGACCAAGCGAGCAGCGGATTCGTCGTTATTTATAAGCTGGATGGTGGTTCGCAGTAGGGCGCAACACGGTGTAACCAAGAGTGCAAAGGGCACATATAGCCAACAATTAAAGGGGTGTAAATGGGTACAACCAAAATTATTATCTAGTGTGCGGCTTCAACATGTCTATGTGAAAACCATACCTTGGGATGATGGGATGGGGCAACCAAGCACCGACCAGGTAAGTGTTGGGTGAGCTTTAAAATTCAATTGCAGCTGCGTTGGACGATGCGCCCATCACAGATAGGTTTGTCTTCAAGGGAACCCTCAGTTGGTGACGTGAGATACTGCAGCTGTGACCTTGGTTGGCGTCATATGTGGAACATCCAAATCAGCATCAACGAACATAAGGCACAAGAGCGTTGACACTGCCCCCCTGTCGGTTTGGGCAACACCAGTCCAACAAGCATACCATGGCTGGTGTGATATTCGGGTCGATAGATGCTGGGATCCCCCCTACCATCCCAAGTTGTGCTCGCGTTTGAGCGAACCAATCAACGGGGGACCAACCGAGCAGACGGTAGGACTTGGACACAGACACCGGGCCGTTAAGGTCTTGTGCAAACGGCTACGGCAACCGTGGGTTTCCTTTTGGGCTCCCTGGTGTTTAAGCAATATTTGTTTGGGTGTTTCTCAAAATAGGGGACTCCAAAAGTGGATAGTTTATTGCTGTAAATGATTAGTAAGAGGATGATTTGGGGGTACCCCTATTTTGAGAAACCACCATTTGTGTGTTGCACGCTGCTGTTTCAGGCACATAGGCGCACACGCTGTCGTCCATGTACCTTTTGCCCGGATTAATTGTTTGGTGTTCAACATGTTTAGTTTGCCTGGTTACACGGAGATATTCAAACCTGTGAATATGATATTATGTGTCTTAGATGGATTAAGTATACACAATATATTGTACATGTGCTTGCATGTCCGTACATGAATGAAGGTAAATCAGAAGATGTAGATGGGTGTTTTATCAGCTTATTGCCATACAACAAGAATTTGCGTATAGATCAATATAGTTCACACATAGTATTAACATGTTTCAAAATGAACACATCAAAAGGGTCCCATAAACGTACATATTTCGAGTATACTATTTGGAGTATAGCTACTATTTGGGTGTTTCTCAAAATAGGGGACCCCCAAATCATCTAGTTTATTAACCATATATAGCAGTTAACCAACCATACCTTTGGGGTTCCCTATGACTTGAGAAACCACCATTTTGAGGGAGAGAACTATGTAGAAAGTGTCGTGATCGCCTCGATGCTTGCTCGACCGCCAGGTGCCCGGACAAGTGAGCTACTTTGCTCCCAATACTCGGGCCAGCATCGTCACAGGCAACGGTTCTGTGGTTGGTTGTGATGGTCAACTGCTTGGTGGTTTGATTCACATGTGATTTTTCCCCATATGAATAAAGGGTTGGTTAGTTGGTTGGTTGACTAGTATTTTTCAGAAGGGTTAAAAACCACTAATCGACTATCCTATGAGCAAAAAAAGACCAGAGATGGGTCATCTACGAAAGTGAGCAGCCGGTGTCACGGGCTCTAAAGATGGCTCTGATACGTTTGGGGCCACGCGTGCAACCCACATTGGCCTGGCAGCAACTGGTGATCATGTGGTACTCTCAATATCTCCCAAAGTCGTTGAATTTTCTCCAGGAAAATGACACTATTGGTGGATGCTTGCAGTACTGCCCGAGTTTTTTCTGGACACTTTTAGGACACTATCTATCCCATAAAGCCAACAGCCAGTTGCAGAGGTACACAAAAAATCTCACCGCATGCAAAAGGTGGAAATGGGATCAGCGGGAAAACTTCCTGAGGCCATCAAGATCAAAGAATCAATCAAAGACAAAACATTTTGCAAGGGTTCCCATCCAGAACGAAGAACTCCAAATTTTAGATGATCTAAATCATAGGGGTTATACTGTTTTACCTTATAGTCCATCAATTATATATTATACCTTATAGTCCATCAATTGTATGTATATATATATATATGTCTATTTGCCCATGGTTTGTAGGGGTTATGACCGGTTACAACCCATCTTATACGGCTCCGCTCGTACCATGGCGGTCGCTGGTCATGGTCTCCCAGTGGGTCCCAGGCAGCGCTGCTCCCGCCATGTGGGCACCGCTGTCCCCACGCTTCGCCGTGGTGTCTCCGAGGCCGGCGGCGGCTGGCATAAGGCGATGGTCAAGCAGTTAACCAGCCAATAATGTTGGTTTAACTAGCTGGTTAATAGTTAATGATAGTAATAATAGGGGATAACAATTAGCAACTATAGGGGATATACCAACTAGATGGCTATGGGTCAATATGAATCAACCAAAAATGAGGGATAATAACCAACAATAATAGAGAAACCAATGGTTAATGATAGGGGAACCAGGGGGACTAAGGGTTTCTGAGACTTGTATCTACCTGTTGGTTTCATGCCTATTTTCATTACTTTAGGGGGGGCCCCACACTAATCAGAAACCAACATTAAGGTATCACCAATAGGCAATGGTAGTCTGGTTGGTGGCTTCAAAGATGTTTTATTTTCCCCAGTCGATTTTTCAAAGGGATGGTTGGTTGGTTGAACCATCAGTATATTTTTCTCAGTATATGTTTTATTAACAACTGGTTGGTTGAGAAGCATATTGTTCAAAGGGATGGTTCAACCACCAACCAGTAGTTGGATGGTTATGGCCATTCACAACCAATAAACCGATGACTATAGTGATTATGATGATTATCTGATGGCAATTGATCGTCAGCATATTTGTGGTGAAATCGACTCATGGTTATGAATGAAATTAATGTAATAGTTGTACGTGAGTAACAAACCATCAGTTCACAAGTAGTGATACCTGATGAGTAGTGGTAGTAACTGATGGTACTGTAATACCTAAGGTTTTGAACCATCAGGAAATCAGTTATAATTGATGGGAATTCGTGTAACAACCATCAATTAGTTTGAGACAATCATTCTACAACCATCAGTCAATCATTTATAGTTGATGCAAATCAAGCTAATCCACTAATGGCTATAGCTTCTAACCATCAATTAGTTAGTCAACCGTCATTAACCATCAGTCAACTATAGATTTACCATCATCGACCATAGGTTAAAGCGTAGGGTCAACCACCAGTAGAATCTACCATCAACTAAGCATCAAAATCCCACCGGTTAACCACAGTCGCAACCATTAGTCTCTTAGTTGACCATGAACTGACCTTCGACTAACCACGAACTGACCGTCCAATAGATATCATGCGATGTCTGATGTCAAGCACTATGGTTCGGTCCCTTGAGATGTGTCGTGCAGTGTTTGATGATGTTTGGGATGCTAAGCGCTGTATTTGGCATCAGTACGAACCATCAATAATGGAGAATGGTGGCGCAGCGGATGAGAGGGTGCTGGGTTTCATTCGCTGCAGGAACGCATTGGGATGAATTAGTTGTCGGAGTATATGATCAAGACCTGTGAAAGAAATATACCATGAGAATTGCCATCGTTTGCTTCCATCACAGAACCCTTCCACAACCAAGCAGATTCAAATCCAAATGAGTCCTGCTTGAGGAACATCAGGAGGGCTCGTGGTACTGGTAGTCTAGCTGCCTTGATCTCACCAGCGAAGAGGCCTCTTGGTGAAAGATGCTATCCATCAGATCCAATGAAGATCCTTTTCAAGTCAACCACTCATTTTACTCCAGAAAGGCTTGGGATTGACCTCCAGAATTTGGATCTACTATGGATCTCCTATTATCAAACAGAAGCAGTTCAGTACTATGGATCTCCATTTCTTCCCAGCACTGAGTATACCAGTGGTGAGTATCAACTCATCGAACCGTCGGTGAGTCTGCGTCAAAAGAGCGTTGATGCTTGCTGGTATTAATCATTGATTAATGGTGATTAAATTGTGATTTATGGTATTATGCAATGATAGTATAATATTGATTGATGCTCTTATGAATTAATGACGAGTCATGATGATTAAATACTGCAAGGTTTTCATTCATGACGATTCATGATGAATAAGGCCATGTATTTTATGACTGACTATTGGAGACCCCAAGCAACTATTGGAGACATTATTGGAGAGTTTAGATGGTGGATATGTCCCAATAGATAACTCTAAGACATAGATATTTCCCAATAATCTATTTCCCAATAGATCTTGGAGACATTATGTTTACCCATTTGGATAGTTTATTAGATATTTCCCGCTAGATGTGGTCAGCTCCCCCTGCCGCGTCCATGCGTCACGGTTGCTTGATCACGCCAGGGGGCAGCACCTGGCCTATCAGGCGAAACGGCACCGACCATGGGAGAGATCCATGGCCGCCAGCCTTGGATGGGCGGATGGAGAAGGCTGATGGATGGTTATGGGTCAAGCAGTTAACTAACCAATGGTTCACTAGCTGGTTAGTGGTTAATAGGAGAGGATGATAACCAACCATAATAGGGGATATACCAGCTATATGGCGAGCTGGGTCAAGCTCTTAACCAGCACCAATGGACTAACGATGGATCCATATAGATGCATGTACCATCTATAGATATCTATAGTTGACGGTGAGACTGAATGTTGTTTTTTTCATAGCTGGATCGTTACAAGGGTCTTGTGGCAGTTCCAAGGCTAAGCAGCAGGAGACTTCCAGCTTGAGACTCACATCTCTGATGTGGAATCCTTACGCAGGTGATCCCTCGGATCACAGGATCCCATCTTCGCCTTGACCAGTCGTACTGAGATCAACACGACTCCATGAGAATTGCCATGCCATAACTGGCGGATTCATAGCAAAGGGTGACCCTGCAAACAAAGAAAATGTCGATTTCCTGGACCTCCATGGTGTGTTTTTTTGACCATCATGTTTTTGTTTCATCTATTGCCAGTCAAACAACCATGGAGGTCAAAAATGATGGCCAGTCTAGAATGATGGAACGAAATGTTCAAAAAACATTTGGTCAAAAACCATCCCAGGATGACCATGTTTGATCATTTTTGACAAGTTTTGCGAGTCAAACATGATCAAAACTGTCCGAAGAAGATTTGGTTTTTCAGCTGAGCTCCAGGCGGACCGCCCCGGAAACAGTTTGTGGGAGCAGTGCGGCTCCCAGCGAGGGGCTCCCTCCGGTGCTCGGGTGCACCAGCTGAAGGATGGCCGTTCCCAAGAAATGGTGATTTCTTAAAATTGGCAACCACCAAAAATGGTCGGTCTATTATTGTATAATATCATTATCATTGTATATCATTATTATGGTATATCATTATGGTTGATATTGGATGATTTAGGGGGTCTCCCTTTTTGAGAACCTCTCGAATAAACCATGTTTGAATGGTTGGATGATCCAGGCAGCGAGGTGGCTCGTCCAAACGGCTGAAGAGCCTCGACCGATTCGGCTTTGGGGTAGTTGTGATATCCGAGTGTTGGCAATGGGCAATGAATCTGAATGTGCAACCAAAGCGGAATTCATGAAAATGGAGAAACCTCAAAAAATAGTTGAAGTTTATAACATCTATCAATGGTTGCAGTAATAAACTGGATGATTTGGTGGTACCCCCATTTTAAGAATTCCCTACTAGCAAACTACCGCTACCAGCCTCCCGACTTTGCCCTTCGCAAAGACAGTTCACCATTTTTCGGGTCCAATTGCGATCATTCTTTCCTTCCAATGGCTCAAAACCAGATGGCATTATCCAATAAGCATCAAATACAGGTTTAGTAAGCTTTGCTAACCAGGCATCAACCAGCATTAGTACTATTTGGTCACCATGATTTCAGCAACCAACAATCGACCATGAAGCATCCATGATTCACCATTAACTATTTGTGAAAGTCGATATGTTTCAGCATTGGCAGCCCCTTTGTTGTGATGGTTAGGCATTTTACTGGTTGAGCTGTTGATTATTGAGCGGTAATCACACGGGGATCAATGAGATACAATAGTTCTTAATCATCAACAGACATCAATTAGTCAAGCATGAATAACCCATTGGCAGGAAACTAACCATCAAATTACAGGCAGTTCGCTGTCAATTCGAGGTGAATGACGACTTCCATCATCAACCTTTTGACTTGGAAGTGAAGCTCTTTTTTGGGGTACCCCCATTCTAAGAAACCTCCAAATGACCCACAGCCATGTCAAGTGACAAGTGGATTGCTAATAATGTTGAGTAATGTCAAACATTATCAAGTACCGTGCTGATCAGTTGAAAACTTAGAAGCAACACTACTTACTTAATACTGATTAACATACTAAGATGCAACATTTGTATAATAAGCAATAGCAATTACATTCAGTACTTGTTCAAGTGATGAACTACCACAGTAATGACTTGATAAGCTAACAAGCATGCTACGGAAAATGCAACTCCATGTATATACTATGTTTACATTACAGTGCATTTATTACTTTAACTCATCGCTTTGGACTTATAAGTAACCCTATAAAAAGCTGTAACTGAATATATTTATGAACTTATAAACATAACCAAAACGATGCCGTTATTGCAACAGATGTTAGCATAGTGTTGTTTATAGAACATATGCAACACTGGTAACACTATGTTCATTGTGAGCACTTATTACTATACCTCATTGCTTACTTTGGTTACTATAACCCATTGACTACCAAAACCACTGGGTGACCAGTGTTTCAGCAACAATTTATCAATTTATTATTCCAAGTTATACTATTATCAACCATGATAAAAATTTTATATTATCATCAAAGAAGTTGACTATCAACCATTTATTATTAACCACCAACTATGATTGACCACCATTTGAAGTTGAAATGGTAACCATTTATTACTTCAACCACCATTGGTAACCCATGTTTCAAGCTCATCATCAGCATCGGTAAGCAAGCAGGCATCGGCTCCAAGCGATGCAGCAACTGCGACGGTGCGGCCATGGGAACGCTGGCTCAGCCGATGGAAATAGTCATGGGGCGATGAGTCAATGGTTGAGAATGATGAAGGGTTAGGGTTGGCTAATGGTGGCTAACGATGGAAAATGATGGTTTATGATGGAAAATGATGGTTAATGATGGTTAATGATGGTCAATGATGGTTAATGATGGTTAATGATGGTTAATTAATTAATGATGCTTAATGATGGTTAATGATGGTTCATGATGGTTAATGATGGTTAATGATGGTTCATGATGGTTAATGATGGTTAATTAATGATGGTTAATGATGGTTTATGATGGTTAATGACTAGTGGTGAATGGCAAGCAACGCTTACTGATGGTCACTGATGATTGGCGATTCATGGGTTTATCATGAGTCATGGATTAATCGTATCAGTGGCGTATCAATGATGGCCTGTCAATCATCGTTGACTAGTGCAAAGCAATGGTGAATGATTGAAAGCCGCGACTGATGGTTGATATAATGATTAATGATGGATGCTGATGGTTAGTGGACGGGGATCTCAGTGGGTATCCGGTATACTTGGTGGTGATTTAACGGTCAATGTCAGTCAATGAGCATCATTAGAGGTAATAATGATGGATGGATAAGTGATGATGAAGGTTTGTGATGGTTAATGAATGGTGAAGTGACAGTCGATATCACCACATCAACAGGATAGCAGTTGTCAAGCTTGTGGAATCCATTTTTGCACAAGTTTCTTGAGCTGACATTTGGATATGTTTTAGAGAAGTATGATAGGGCCGTAAACTAACGCGGACAGTTTTGGTGTGTAGGTCATGATGGACACTCCCATCTGATGGTATGTGACCAGAGATGAGTACGCCTACCTACCCCCATCCAAGTATACACCCTCTCCATGGAGCCCTGTACTTGCATATTCCAAGAGTTGGACACTTCTTCATGAACGCGAGAAGTTGTCCAAACCCAGTTTTGCGTTGGTTGTGAGTGGTATGTGTGTGTGTGTCTATTTTTTGCGTGAAGGAAATCTTTATCACACACATATATGCTGGAAGTTTCTCTCAACTAGCCCCCATTGGCTGACGCCCCGCTTTTGCCCACTGCTGACGTGCTTCTTGAGCGACAGGAGTGCCCAAAGCGATGTTCAAGCCAAACATCAAGGTGGGATGGCCTACCGGCAGGCAACAAGACAGCAGACGCGGGTTGAATAAGCCATTAGGGCCTGGGAAGCCTGCCAACGGTGGTGAATTTGGGGTTGGGAATCACTTGGCGGCGCTGCTTCAGGACCATCCATATCTCTCAAGCCTTGGCCTGTCGATCAAGCTGTTCATCGGAATTCCAGAGCCACCCGGTTGGTTTTCAAACGGAAATAACTCATGATTTGTTTGATTTGAGCGGTTTTAGGTGTTTATGGATTTTTCCAAACATGTTGTACCCCCAAAACTGATGGTTTGCTCTCATTGGATGGTTGGTAGGTACCACCATGGCAAATCTTGCAGCATTGAAAAATTCGCTACACTGCGGATTCCGTGCAGCAGGCACACACAATTTCCAGGCCAGAGGCCGATGAGGAAATTGTTCTTTTGCGGATCTTACCGAGCACCTAGAGTTGGGGTTCAACGTAAGATGACATCGGCGGCAGAAAACAGCAGGGTAGTTTTCACCATCTGCTCGAAATTCAACAAATCACTTGTGAAATCTTGTGAATGAACTTGTGCTGAATCATCCATAAAACAGGAACTATGATCCACATCCTATGATCGATGTATGCCCTTCCAAAGGTCGTGGCCGCCAGGCTACATCTTAGAAGCGGAGGCCTCCCAGAGATACATCGTCCCCGCAAGCCCTGGCGTGGCACCACCGGTGGCGGATCTGGACCGATCCATCCAGCGACTCACCGAAGCACCAGCACCGGCGCCAGCAGCGCCACCGCCCGAAGTGCGCCCGGATCCGTCGCCGGAGCTTCCGCGGCAGGGCTCAGGCCCATCCCCTCCCAGGGAGAAGTCGAATCCTGGGCCTCTTGACGACAAAATTGGGATCCCCTCAAAGGGATAATGAGCAAGGGATATGGCTATGAGTGAATATTCGAAGGAAGTTTAGAAGTCTAACTTCCGACAATATGGACAACTCAGCTAGGGTAGATCGCCTATGCAGATGTGAGAAAGAAGAGACGTGGGAAAGATGAGAGTGCGAGTGCGCCAAAATGTTAGGAAAGTCGCGAAATGCTGTGTTTTGCAAGGTTTTGTGCATCATGAGGGGCCAGAAGGGTACCTCGCTAAAGCGGCGGGTGCGGACCACTGTGGCGGAAGGTGTGTGCAAAAACCGTTAAAAAACCTAGGCGCGAAGCACATTTGGAAGTCAAAATCGTAAAAACATGTCAGCACCGGAGCACTTTTGGGAGATGCAACTTCCAAAATCGTTAAAAAACCTAGGCGCGAAGCACATTTGGAAGTCAAAATCGTAAAAACACTACATGTTCGGAGCACTTTTGATGACTCATGATTCTCAAAACTGGCACGCTGCCTGCGCGCGAAGCAAATTTTTAAGATAAAATCTTGTACCAAAATAAAAACTGCAATTTTACTAGCGTTTCGGGCCACTTTTCGGAGATGTCATATGATCATGAAAATTGGCACGCCGCCTGCGCGCGAAGCACATTCTCACGTCCGAAGTCGCAAAAACTCGTGGTTTTTAACAAGTTTTGAAAGTTGCATGTCCGAAAAAGTGCACGCGGCCAGGGCGAGAAGCACATTTTGAAGCAAATGTGTCAAAACACAGCACGTTTTGACACTTTCGGAACACAGGAGACAAAAGTCGGAAAACACTTGCGTTTCGCGTCACTTTTCGTGATTTATGTGGCCAAAATGTGCACAACGCTTGCGCGCCAAGGACATTTGCAGGTCAAAAGTGGCAAAACACGTGATTTATGTGGCCAAAATGTGCACAACGCTTGCGCGCCAAGCACATTTGCAGGTCAAAAGTAGCAAAACACTTGATGATCGGAACACCTTTGCAAGGTCCAATTATCAAAAGTGGCCAAACACCTAGATGCAAAACACTTCATGATCGAAGCACATTTGGAAGGTAAATGAATAGATAGACGAAAGATGGCTAGACAAAGAGGTAGCCAGATAGATCGACAAGTCGATAGTCAGATCGATGGGTGGCTAGATGGATAGTCAGATACATAGATGCATCGATGGATGAATAGATGGATAGATAGATGGATAGATAGATAGATAGATGGATAGATAGATAGATAGATAGAATAGATAGATGGAATAGACAGACAATTGGATAGCCAGATTCAGATGGCTAGATGGGTCGATAGATAGACAGATAGGTAGACGAAACGAGAGTCAGATAGATACGTAGATAGATAGTCAGGTAGAAAGACAGAAAGATAGACAGATGGACACATAGATGATCAGACAAATAATTCGGTAGATAGATAGACAGATAGATAGATAGGCAGATAGATAAATAGATAGATGGACAGACAGAAAGATGACGAGATAGATAGTGAGGTAGATAGAAAGACAAGTACATAGGCAGATAGATAAACGAATAGATCATCAGATAGATAGATAGATAGATAGATAGACAGTCAGACAAACAGAAAGAAAACTGATCCACTGATAGAAAGATAGCTAGACAGATAGGCTGCCAGTCAAGTGGCCAGATCGATGCTCACATTGGTAGGAAGTCAGGCCCAAGTGATGTTCAGTTCTCGGATCCCTCGGACAATCAATCGTCGCAACCACAACTGCACACTCCTATAGTGCTCCTATCTTGGAAACTTCCGCCACCGCCCTGTGCGGTACTACTGGTAACCAACCAACTAATGGGGATTTCCACCAACAACAATAGGAAAAAACATGGTTAATGATGGGGGAACCAGGGGTACGGGGTTTTGATCCACAGCCAAATGATGCCAAGTGTAATGGTTGATACATATGATGCCAAGTGTAATGGTTGATGCATTACTACTACTGATCACTATCGACCAATTCATCTTGACAAATCATTTGAGGGGTTCTGGTGCTTGGGAAGCCCGGTTGAATGGATGGTTTGTTGATGTTTAACTAGTGGTTATGAGCAAGGGGATAAGCAGGGGATATACCAACTGATGGTTAGTGGGTATGAACACGGGGATAAGCAGGGGATATACCAACTGCAATTGTTCATCACTACTACAGGGTTGGCCCCTAGCAGTTATAAGAAAGGCTATAAACCGCTAGAACTGGTAGTTAACCCTATTTAACTCAGTTATAAACCAACTTATAAGTGGTCGGGGGCCCAGCTTGTAATGAGTGCGTGATAAATTGATGATTTACGGGTAGCCCTACTTGCGCTAGTGGTACTACTGCATTGCAGACACAAATCCTTGTGTTCGGAGAGAGTGTTTTGTTGGCGGGGCCAAATCCGAACTCATTCGTTGGCCGTTATTTCAGTTTTTTCATGTTTTTTCTTAAGTCACAGGGGTACCCCCAAGTCGCATCCTTTGTAGTAATCATTCGTAGTAATAGACCACCCATTTCTGGCGTACCCCCAGCTATTAAGAAACCCCGTTCTTTGGTATTCGTACGCTGTTTTGTCCTTTACATCACTTGAGGTCCATCAGAGACTGCCATTAGGTATGTCAATTGGGAGATCCTAGAGCTAGTAAACCACGAGTCAACCCAGCTCAACAGATGGTGATTTACCATATTGGGAGGTTTGCTTCACAGCTGGATTCTCGCATTACCTTGCTTCTTGTCCCTGATACCCATTTGGTATCCCAATTCACCCGCAGAACCAGTTCGGTGTTGAGTCTTGTTTAGTGCTGTTGGCTATACCTCCAGCCCATATTCTTGCAGATTATTGATGGTCATTGATTAATTGTTATCATAATGGTTGTTTCTTATTTTTGCTTACAGCACTGTTGTTGATCATCATTTATGATTGTTGTAGCTTCATTATCGGAGGCGATTATCATGGTTCTTCAGTGTGGTCGTGTACTATTGTTTGTTTGCAAACAAGGAACAGAGATAATAAAGCAACAAGGAATTAGTGTTTACTATAGTTTGCAACCAGTGCTTAGAAATTATATGAATCATTTTTGATCGCTTCTTATTGTGATCATTATCACTGTGGCTTGGCATCATCATTATTGATGTTCATGTTCTCTATTGTGTTTACTATAGCTCTTTCAATACCCATCGATTATTTGTATTGTCACTATCTATTATCATGTTCCATTAAATTACATGATTACTACGTTTTGCACCACTCTAATATTAACATAACACTATTGAGCAATTACTTCGTCTCTTGATACTGATCATCACTTAGTACTATCTTGATATTATCTTGTCATTGTTGTCAATTGTCACTCTGTGTAGACACGGTTACACACACAATTACACTACTATCGTGTACGTTGTATTGTCACTATGTTCTACCGTAGTATCATTACAGATCTATGATGATTTATGTGCTATCACTGTCTCCTATCACACTGTCTATCATTACTGTTACAGTACCTATTGATACGAAAATATCATGATACAAAACATGACAAATTATTCCTGCCTATTGATACTAGAATGATACAAGAACATATCACATCACATTCTTGACAATTATCACCTATGGTCTATCATTCCTATGACTACACATGTGATTGGTGTGTTATCAGTGTCTATCATTACTATCATCCACGTTCTTATCATAAGTCGTTATGGTCATGATTACTATCATATTTCTTTCCTAGCTATCATAGGAAAGGATGTAATCATCTGGTGATGTGTTATCAGTGTCTGGCATTACTATCATATGTCTTTCTATCATCCTCCTTGTAGTAGAAAGAAATTCCTATCAGGATAGAAACAAGGATTTCTATCATCTCAGCCTTTCCTATCCTTTCCTATCACCTCCTCAGGCTTTCCTATCCTTGTTTCAAATCACCTCAGGCTTTCCTATTCTTTCCTTGTCTCAAATCCATCCGCTGAACCAAGGCTTGAAGCCGCCAGCCCTGGCGCCGGCGGCGCCGAGGAACCCCTGCAGGCTACGTCGCAGTTGGTGGCCGAGCCGCCAGTGGCTGGGGCGCCCGGGGGGGTGGGGCGGTGATGGGTGGTCCAAGGTCTATCTGTGACCAAGATGTGCCCCAAGGTGGGTCTACCATGGTCTACCTATTTCTGGATAACCAAAGAATGGGTAGACTTTTGGTATTCCAAGATGCTTTTTATCAAGTTGGTTGTAGGTCAATGAGTAGATGAACGTCCAGTTGGACTGATCTGCTCATTTATGGAATGTGAACAACCAGGAGTACCGGGTGTTGACCAGCAGCTATGCATGAATCAAGTTCATGGAACGGATGTTGATGCAGAAAACCGTGGTGTGGCCCCATTTCTGCGGATTAGAATCATTTCCAGGCTTGTCGTTCTTATACACAGAATATGAATGACAGTACTATCAACAGCCATGTGAATGCTGCTACCATCAATCAAAAACAACCTCAATCACACGGTGATTATTGTCACATGTAGTTCAGTCAGTAAGATTAGTTGAATTCAATTGTAACATTTATTACATGTAATTAATATCAACAACTCATTGAGCCACTGAACTCCCGATGAATTAGAAATCACCGCATCCCTTGATCCTTCATTGGGCCAGGAGCCCCCCATGAAGACTTCGCGCGGAAACACAGACGTGCAACGATGAACCAACCCCCTACCCCATATTAGTAAAGGGGGTGGTCTACCAATTTTGAATCATCAGAGATCATCATTGATATGACGAACAAGTGGCCATCACTAATGCTCAATGATTGCTTATTGTTGTTAACCTTTGATGTTGTCAACCCTCTTTTTTCATAAGATCAAAACTGCTCCCTAGAGTAACATCACCAGCTGCACAGGGGATTGCTGTGTCATCACGTTGCTTGGCTGGGGTAGTCTCAATTTACCTGCCTCTGTGGTTGGGGATTTGGAGCAACGGGGATGGTTCTTCGGGGACTGATTTCAACACGTTTCAACCCATCCGGTGGTGATTTTCAACACGTTTCAACCCATCCGGTGGTGATTGCTGAGCCAGCCGCAGCGTTGAATCTATGGAATGGTAATCCTTCAGCAATCCTGGGCTGGAAGATGGTTTGGACACTTGATGATGATGATGATGATGATGATGATGATGATGATGATGATGAGGAGGAGGAGGAGGAGGAGGACGACGACGACGACGACGATGACATGTGTGCCAATCGATCCTTTGACATTGATCGACCAAACGATGAGCCACTTCGTGGTTGAGAGTTTGGATTAGTTTTTCTTTGACATGCCCTCCCCAGCCAAGTGCTGAAATCCTCCGCATGGTGTAACTGCTTGGGAATATATCCTCCCTTCAACAAGGCAGTACCCCCCAACCATGCCAAAAGGTGCATCACCGGAAACCACGAGGCTTGGGAGTAGCAGCATGGCTACCAGACTTGGATGCTCTGCTTTCGAGGTTCGACTCTCCTCGAGATGCTTGCAACAAGACTCCAGTGAAGGCACGCACCGTGGCCGTTGGATATTTGAGGTACCTGCTGCTCAGCGACTACAGATACCATGCAACAGTCAGTGGATCCAAAACAACCTGTGATTCCCAAATGAGGGGGTTCTCAAAAAAGAGAACCCCAAAAATGGTCGGTTTCTAACTATTAAGGTATCGGCGTCCAGGGATGTCCAGGGGCTGGACGCTCCACCAGTCCCCGGTTGGGGCAAGGAATCTCGTAATCAAATAATGTTTGAAATGCCAAGAAATGATGATTTGGTCGGTGGTTTAAACATGTTTTTCCCCCGAAACCACTAACAAATGGTTGACCAAGATTTTTCAAAGTAGTGGTTCAACCACAAACTGGTGATGCATTGATTTGATCGCACCAACAACTTGATCCAAAGTGACACATCCAAGATATGATCAAGCTGGTGGTTTGAAACAATTTTGATTTTCACTACTATGAAGAAGTGTGTGATTGATTGACTATGATTGACCAATATGTTTCATAGGGGTTCAAACCACCAACCAGTGATCGAGTTGTTCGGAGTCCTCAAAATCCGCTACTTTGTGGGCCATCATCACATTGTGCAGATAAGTTGTTTCATGTGGGAAGCATCCAGCAAACAAAAACGAGTTAGAAACACTATTTTTCAATATCGTTCACCGCTTTTGTTCAGACACTTGTTGTTTTCTAACCATTTTTGTGGGCCTTGTTAGAGCTATCCAACCAGCAAGACCTGTTGGATCCTGTTGGGTCGGTGAACTCCCTGTTCGGTCCATGTGTGGAGACGCCAGGCGACTGAGCTCATGGACCGCATTGCCCAGTTGGAGTCGCAGGTCAGTGATCGTGCCTCGGCTGCTGATGAATGGTAGATCTATATCTGGCGGTAGCCAGAGGGGGACCCCAGACCATCATCCAAGTCATTGCCCATGTGGTGTCCTTAGTCCTTGGAATAGCTGAATGCTACGGATGTATGGGAGCTATGGGCCATAGATTGAGATCAGGATTTCAACTGCCAACATGAAATCAAAATTGCAAACATTGAAGTTCAATGAGTAATTGAATTGCCACTTTTGATTTCACACTTCAAAGATTGAATTGCTAGTAATGAAAACAATGAATTGTCAATGTTGAATCAAAACTGAAAGTGTCGATATTGAATTCAAATTTGTGAAATCAATTTTGAAAATAAGGGAGAGGCTCGTGCAAAATTCAAATTTGTCAATTGTGAATTTTAGTAATTCATTGAGCTGCAAATATAATATTTAAGTTGTGTACTTCAACTTTTGAATGAATACTTGAACGGCCAGAAATCAATAAGGAAACAGCAATTGACTTGCCAACATTGAATTGGGACTGCCAGTATTAAGTTCAGATTTGTGAATCTTGCATGTGCGAGTCTTTCGTTTAAAGTCATTTTTGAGTTGCCAAAATGAATCAAATTTGCCACTTTAAAGTCTGAATGGTTAATTGAAATGCCTTTATTGAATTTGGAGTTGCAAATAATTAGTAACTATTAATGGAACTTTTTTTCTGGGGGGAAGCACTGGGACAACCTCCAGGAGCGGGGGTAGAAGGAGTTACTGTGAGAAGCAATCCCTAAAGTATTTGATGGTTTCCCAAAATAAGGGTACCGCGAAATCATCCATTGATAAACATTTATAGCACAAGCCGACCACTTTGGGGGTTCCCTATTTTAATAAACCCCTATTTTGCCTGGTGACCAAGTGACACAAACTTGCTGCGACAACCCGCAAGGTGCTAGCCTCTTGGCGTACTTTGGCAGCACTGCGGCCCCAAAGCATGGACGGATCTGGGGATTTCCATTGAGAATCCCCGAGCTATGTATGTGTCTTGGAATGGAAGCAATGGTTTGTCAACAATACACTGCCGTACATATCCAATTATATCATTTTTACATATTTTTACTCATCATTTGTAGTTAGCTACATAGTTGATGTGTTATCACATTTTGTAATTCTTAATTACCGCTTTTGTAGCTATTTGGGCAGCATGAGTCGTATAATAAAGTCAAAAGCAGCTAAGTCAAGAAAGGGCAAAGTGAACCCACCCTGAAAAAGGAAGAGCTGAACAACGATTGTTTGAGAATCCAGCAATGAGGTATCGGTAAGCATGCTGGTTTCTGGGTGACATTCAACTAGCCAGTATCCAGATGGGGGTTTCTTAAGCCATAAAGGGCCCAAAAAATTGTTGTTTTATTGTGATTTAAAAAGAATGATTTCCGGGCACCCCTATTTTGAGAAACCACCAGATGTATTTATCCAGAAAAGATGACACCTTCATGAGGGATACAGGCTCAAGTGACACGTGGCAATGTGGGTTTAAGCACCTGGCAATAGCAGTTGCAAACCACAAGATTTCAGCTACCATTTGGAAACATCAGTGGCTGACGTCATGATCATTCACCATCATTTTCCATCATCAATCATTGACTTAGTTTCCAGTGACCATCACCACCAGCTGCACAGCGACTTGGATCCCACCAGCGTTTTTGCTGCTTGCCATCTGTCCCTTCACCGAGAGGTAGCCGGGTAGCAGTTGGGACCCGATGCACCAGCGACGCCCTGAAGGCGACTGAATCGCCAACAAGCGCAATTGGACCGCCTGGAGGCCCCGGGTCTGCCATGGCTCCGGAGTTGGTTTCACCACCTGCAGGGCTCGACGACGGGGGTTTACCGAAGCACCGGTCCTACTGTGGCCATGCTGGTACCTAACCCATCCAGCTGCTTGGAGCTGTTACTTGTAGGGA
>VSDK01009956.1:488231-504713 GCA_009767595.1 Symbiodinium kawagutii
GGCCCACCGGCCCACCGACCCACCGGCCCACCGGCCCACCGACCCACCGGCCACCGGCCCACCGGCCACCGACAAAAAAAGTACTTACTCCTTGGAAGCACCAGGTTGATTGGTTTACAACTTGGAAGCACCGGTTGCTTGGGGTTGCTTGGTTGCTTGGTTGTGCCAATTTTTTCTGCACGATGCTTGGATCTCTGGTCTCCTGTAGGAGTTTCATGTGGTCCGCGCTGGGGCAAGAGGTGCCCCGACAAGCCAAGGAAGTGAGGAGGGTAGGATCTGTGGATCGTAAATGATCCTAATAGATTGTGACAGAAACCTATACATCATGATATATCATGATTGATTCGGATAGAAGCTTATATAAGCGAGGACAAGGTGATATCCGCCATGATTATATAAGCCAGTATATAAGCCATGATATATCATAAATGATCCTATTTACAAGCTTATCATGTAATAAGCATAGTTTGGAGTGGCTGTCTGCTTGTAAATAGGATCTCCTCGACCTGATCCGTGGACTCCCAGGCCATCTGTAGGCAGCGAAAACCACGGTCACTAAGAACCATTGTTGTCACTAAGCATCACAAACCAAGCATTCTTAATTTGGCTGGTGGTTTCAAACATGTTTATTTTCCCCAATGATTATTAACAACTGGTTGGTTGACTAATATTTTTATTATAAGGGTTGAAACCGCCAACCAGTAATCCATCTTCGAATCCGTTAGCCAGTATGAACCACAACCGGCCATGAACCAGCCTGAACCAACCGTTATCACTCATCCAAAACCATTGGTTATGGCTAGCCGTCATTATTGGAAACCATCATTAACCCACCATCACAAACGCCATTGAAAATCATGATTAACCATTCTCAGGTATGATTAATCAACCATCATCGCCCAACATTTTTTTGGTTCATGATATTTGTACTTGATAGTGATATCTTCACATTATCATCACTCTCTGTTACTCCCTATGATTCTCCAGCATGATTGTCAACCAAAGAAGCCGGTTATTATAACCATTAGATAACAGTAATCATATGAGATTGCTAATCTTAACCACAATTGATTAGGTGGTTTCTCAAAATAGGGAGCCCCCCAAATTGCTGATTTATTACTATAAATGATTAATAATGGATGATTTGGGGGTCCCCTATTTTGAGAAACTACCATTAAGTTACTCCCTATTAATCATTAGATTGTCAACCATGATTAATCATACTTAACCGGTCTCAACCCATCATGGACCACCTTCATCCAACCATTTTCAACCGTTATCAACCTATCATTCACTGGCCGGTGGTTTGGAGGGAGCGATTTGGAGCCAGGGGTATCCCTATGGCCATTTAAAGGAGGAGCTAAGGAGCTACCAGGAGTGGCCTAACCAGATGGTAGTTAACCAACCACTACTAGTCATCTATCATCAAAAAGCAACGAAGTCACCACTGTATCCACGTGATATTTATCAGCATGAACAATTGTTTAACAACTGTCAATCACTATATTAACCACTATTTACACGAACTACTACAGTCTATTGATTAAGCACTATATTAACCACTGTTGAGTTCAGCCATTACTTTGTAGCAGATATTTTAGCCATAGATCAATCACTATCAACCACCACGAACCCTGCGGTTCACCGTCACTGAAACCATGGGTCACCCGTGGCAAGCCGCGCGTCGTGGCACAGGCGCCGGCGTCTTCGCGAGCTGCCACGCGTCCTGCGAGATCTGGATCTGTGGGAGGACGGCAGTGGAGCAGGTGATGGGTGCTGGTTATAACCAGAGATAGTTGGTTGATACTAAGTTAGTTAGTAATAGTTGGTTGGTTATATAGTTGGTTGGTAGAGTTGGCTGGTACTATAAGATGTTACAGAGATAGTTGGTTGTTACGTTATAATGGTTCTTATAGTTGGTTGGTAGAGTTGGTTGATCTAACGACTGATTGATATCGAGGTTTATAGACTTAGTGGTGGTGAATACAGTGACATAGATGGTTAGTAGGTTATAGATGGGATGGGTGGTGGTTAATCTACTGATATCGATATGGTGGTTGACATAGTGGTTCATTATGATTGATGCTGCTGAAGATTGCTAGGCTGGTTATCATGATGGTTGGTGGTGGTTGATTTAGTGATTGATATACTAATGGTATTTGTTGGTTGATCTAGTGGCACCCAATTGGTTGATATCTACAATATAGTGGTTGATATATTGTTTGGTTTGGTTGATCTAGTGGAATTTGTAGAGTTCGTGGTGGTTCACATGCTGATTGATGGTGCTTGGTATAGGATGTCTAGGGTTTAATGATAGTTGATGATGCTGCTCAAGACTGGTTATTGTGAGGGTCTGTAGTCGTTGATGTAGTGATTGATATGGTCGTTCATGATGCTTGGTAGTGACAGAAAGCGGGCTGATGATGGTTAATGCTGGTTGCCTAATGCTGGTGAATGGTGTGATTAGCAGTGGTTCTACAGTCATTTATATTGATTGATAATGGATAAGACTTGTTGTTGTTGTGGTTCATAGTGTTTGACAGTGGTTTACATAGTGGTTAGCAGTGATTCAATAGTGGTTCATATTTCTGCTGACTTGTTTTGGATTATTGATGTTGGTTTGCCGTGGTGAATTCTGATGAGTGGTCTTCATGGTGAGTTTCAATGATCAATGATGCGGTTCTGATGGTTCTGATTTCTGATCATAACGATTGATAGGGTATGAGCCGAGTCTTATCCAGCAGTGTTCGGTAGACTCGCCTTGCAATCTGGAAAACCGTTGTGATTTGATGGATTTACCAAGATACATTTGATCATCAAACATATTTACCTGGATAATCAAGGTTGACCTGAAAAGGGAATCGGGCATTGCTTGACAACACCGTTTGATGGCAGAGGTATGGACTCCACCAACTTTCAGCGCCGGCAAATTGGAGTTTTGTTACAAATGGTGTGCCAGAGCTGGATTGGTTTTCCCAGGAGCGCCATTGAACCAAGAGAAACCCACAATGGCTGATTTTAAAAACACAGACATATACGTGTAGAAGTGTATATACATGTACAGTGGATGATGAGAAAACCAAGGATCGATGAAGTTTGTTTCATCACGAACGATGAAGGTAACCCCCCAAGAGCGCATAACTCCAGCCAAATAGGCATGCCGTCAAAACTAATCCGTGCAGGTGCAGCCGTTTTCTATTCCAGAGTTGAATTTGATTGAGTACAATGTACTCTAGAATCTGGCGGGTCAAGCCCTCTACTCCCAGTGACCCTAGCTATGCATCCAGACAATCCTGCTTGCAGAGTGGTTGCTCATGCCCCACGAGGCTGCGAACCTGTCGGAAAAAAAATCCAACAACCTCAAAATTGCTAAAATCCCGGGCAACAAGCCCTTCTCAAAAAAAGAGGCATAAGGGCTGGTTGAGTACTGTGCCATCAACTGTGACTTGTGCTAACAATGGTAGCAATGAGGATGTGGGAAGATGCCAGTGACCCAGCCATACACCAAGGCATACGGGGTTTTTGGCTTCATCGTCCGACCATGTCGTACCCAGTTTACCATTTGAGTCACTGGTGATCCAAAAATGACAAGCAACTGTTAGGGATCAACACCCCTGCCAAACAAGCATCACCTTAATGCTGTGCTCCTACAAGCCAGCAGTTGGTGGCGGTTTGTAATGATTTCCAAGGGTTTAATGCCGCTCACTTTTGAGTTTGAGTGATTGAAGCATTTTTGCATAGAGACATGTGTGGGTTTCCGGTGTTTTTGTACCGGAGGAAACTTCATGGAAGTTCAGTTGTCCCAACTCTTTGGCATTGGCCACTGCCAGCCATTCTTAGCCACAAGTGGCTATTTGTAGCCGCTATTAATGTCTAATTATAGCCACTCCTAGCAACAGCCATTCTAAATCATAGCCATTCCTGGCCATTGTTAGTGGCTGGTTAATTAATAGCCAACCACTATCAAAGCTTTTAGCCATCAGGTACCATTCAGTGGGAAGCCCCATGCTCTCCTGCTGCAGGATCGGTGATGCAGCCACCTGCGACTGCTTCCACTGTGAGGCGAGATGAGACGGAGATGAGCTGATCATACAGCAGGGTCAAGAAATACGGGATGGCTAATGGTTGGCTCATGGATGGTTGATGGCTGGTTCATGGATGGTAAATTAGTGATTCATGGTGACACTTTTTTGAACTAACCTGGAAATGTGCAAAAACCCACCATTTATCATGGTTTTACTTGTAAAAAATGAGGTGTTTGTTAGCTTCAGCTCAGTTTGCCAGAGAGGAATGGTTGGTTACTGGATACTTTAGGATGATAGGGAACTAAGAATGCATGGGATCAAGCAAAAGTTGGGAATAGCCAGAGAGTCTAAAGATAACTTTCCAATCGTCAGGCATCACCATTGGAAACCGAGAAATGCTTGGGTAGATCAAGTGCTTTGATATAGCCAACGTTGCTTGGGTATACGAGAATTACCTATGATTGGCTGTTCTATGGAAGCTGACCAACAACCTCATTTGGATCTAACATGCAGGTGCCCAGTTCGAGCAAACAGACATCTCGGTCATGAAAAGCTCGCCTCACAATCATGTTACAGTAATGAAATCATTGTGATATTGATTGCTACCCTCTGGTAAACTCTGCCCTGGTTGCCTTGAAGATCCCAGTTACTTGTAGATGGTTTACCTTCTGAAAATTTGAATGGTGATGGCTTTAACTTCTCGGTCGTCAGATTGTCATGGAACCTCAACAATTACGGTTGTTACCTATTTAAGTAGCTGGTTTGTCTACCTTTTGAGCATTATTTGAGTTGTTTACCTAATCTTTTCCCCGTATTACTAAACCCTCCCCCCCCCTTCCCCAAATACTAAGCGCCCCCAGGGGGTTTTTATAGGGAGGGGCTTGTTGTGAGCGCCACACAGGACACTTTTTGACACAAGTTTGCTGCAACTTGAGTATTTGTATCTGGATTAATCTAAATTAATATGGATTAATCTGGATTAGTCCAGGAGGCAAAAAAACTCAAAACACCAAAAAGATTCAAAAGATTTTAGCAATTTTGAGGTTGCTTGAATGTGTTCCATTCAGTTGTTATCAGTTGTTTTAGCAAGCTGGGGTTATATCATGATGTATTAATGTCCTTTTATTGAAGGCATAACTAGTATTTAGCACATATTTTTTTTGCCATAAATTGGATTTATTGGTATAACATTGTCCATTGAAATGGTTTCCATGCTAGTGAAATAATTGGGTTGGCAATATTATGCTATCCAATACATGGCAGTGAATATGTAAAATAGTTCAGAGATTTGAGTTTTGTCCTCCTTCCTGTGGGTAGAAGTCCTAAAGGACTTATGCCATGATTTACAGAAATTGCTACATTTATAATTACCATGAATCAAGGGGCTTCTGCGTAAATCATGATTGCTATGCTTTACATCATGAATTTGATCTTTATTACGGCTAGTTTTGATTACAAAGGTTATTTATGGTCACTGTGATCCATAGGGTAACTAGTGGCATATTATAGTTATTCTGATAGTGGTATTTGTCCTGGCATTTATTGATATGTGTGGTAATTATTTTTGCATGTATATTATTTAGTATGGTATATAGGGCAAATTATACCCTGCTTATTTGTAATTGGTAATATTTTCTTATCCCTAATGATTATAATTTATTATGGCTAATCCTGGCCAATATTCTTACAACTGCAATGACAGCACGAAGGCCCACACCTAAAGAATTGCCAAGGTGTCAACATTTAGAGTGGTGAGTATTTATGCAGCCCTTGTGTATTACAAGGAAATTATTGGCTCCTGCACCATATTTATAAGTTTATAACTTTCTCAAAATTTCTTGATACTGGGTACCTGTATATGAAATTGCTTTTCAATACTATCAGGTTTTGTATCAAATATCTTTGTAGCAGTTGGTTACTACTAATATTGTTGGCCTCCTCTTAGCTCACTGTGTAAATTGACTTTATGGGCCCTGGTATAGCATTTGCATTTGCTGTATGGAAAGAATAAAATGTGTGTATATGGTTCCTTTGGACTGATTGTGTTATCAATGGTTTCATGAATGATGTAAGTAAGCTAGTGGGACAGTATAACTATGTACTAGCCGATATCTATTATTTAGTGCAATATGTTTTTGTTGTGGTCATATTGTTTTATGTATAGATGAATAAAATGGGTTCTATGGGGCCTACATACATTTGTAGAATAACATATATCCAGTTGTCTAAGCAAACTGGGTAGTTATATATTAACTTCCCTCTCTTCAGGGCATAGCTATTATCGTTACTTATTGAATCAGAATCCATTGGCCTGTGGTTACATGTTCCTATAATGTACACGATGAAAATATGTAATAACATTTTTATGAAAGTATTTCCCAAATCCTGTGGGTATAATCCCCCAATGCCTAAAGGACTTCTGTAAAATTTCCAATTACTATGACAAACATAATTACTATCCAGCAAAGGGCAAATGAACTACTAAATCATTAGCCAACATATTCTACTTTAACTATCAATAGCTAACAGGCTAATAAATACAAACCACCATCAGTACCCACAATATCATCACATGCCATGTGGATGATTAAAATGTATTTGAGCCATAAAAACTTCTAAGGTTCAATTACTATCCATGGTACAATGCCCAGGCTCAATCCTGGATCGAGGCAATGTTTAGACTAGCCTGGACATTGTGCGATTTTGAGTGTTTGCATCTGGATTAATCTGGATTAATCTGGACTAATCCTGAAGCCAAAAAACCAAAAAAACAAAAAAAAACAATTTTTGAGACTATGGAGATATGGGCTAGGTTTGGCATAGTCCCAAAACTTTGGTTTTTTGTTTTTTTGGTTTTATATCTGGATTAATCTGGATTAATGCAGAACCAAAGAAACCAAAAAAACAAAAAAAACAAAAAAAAACAAAGTTTTGAGACTATGGAGATATGGGCTAGGTTTGGCATAGTCCCAAAACTTTCGTTTTTTTTTTGTTTTTTTGATTTTTTTGGTTCTTTTTTATTTATTAATGGAAATTTATAGTTATTTTGGTAGGCAAAAGAGGATTGTTGAGAGTGTGAAATAACCCAATAAAGTAATAAATATAATAAAATTATAGGCATTTCGGCGCTCACAACAAGCCTTTCTGTTTTTATATTAGGGGGGATTTAATATTAGGGGACCCTAATATTCAATTTAGGACCCTAATGATAAAAACCATTTTGGCGTTTAATGTTTGCTTAGCTTTATTAAATTATGTATTAAAACCTATTCAAAAATTGCAAAAACCAACTGCACAAAGGGGACCCTAATATTAAGTTTAGGACCCTAATGATGAAAACCATTTTGGCGTTTGATGTTTGCTTTATTAAATTCTTTATTAAAACCTATTCAAAAATTGCAAGAACCAACTGCACGAAGGGGACCCTAATATTAAATTTAGGACCCTAATGATAAAAACCATTTTGGCATTTAATGTTTGCTTTGTTAAATTCTTTATTAAAACCTATTCAAGAATTGCAAGAACCAACTGCACGAAGGGGACCCTAATATTAAATTTAGGACCCTAAGGATAAAAACCACTTGGGTGTTTAGGACCCTTGTATTAAACATCCCCTAAGCCAAAGGTTTTTAGTACTAGGGGGGGAAAGGTTGCTTGGGGAATGGGTTTTCCCTTTTACTTTTCAATTGCTAAAATTAAAAGTACAATTGGCCAGAACAAAAAAAAACAGAAGTGCACCCCCAAGGTGGTTTTTTGTATTAGGGGGGGTTTAGTAATAGTACGAAGCGATTACAAGGGTTTATAAACCATCTAGAATAAACCATCCACAATTAATCATCTACACTTAAACATCTATAATTGACTATCCAAAAGCCTTCACCATTGTAGATGGTGTAGGCCATGGTTTGTCAAGGTCGCAGGCGGTCACGCCACCTTTCCCCGTGGGCGCCACCACTGTTCGAGGAGCAGCAGGGTGTGCCGTGGTGGGTTCGCTTCGAGTGATCCCAAGTGCTTGGTAAAACAATAGTAAAGCATCAACAACTCAAATGGTAAACCTTAATTTACTATTGATTAAACAAGTGGTTGGTAAATGGTTGAATAATTCATGGTCAATTAGTGGATAGTGATGAACGGTCAAATGTTGCCATCATCCAGAACCACGGAAATGCAAGCAGCATGGGAATCTTCACTCAAGGTATCACTGAAATGGACAAAAAATCAGTGGACAAAATAAGCACCAAGAATTGAGACGCGTCGGGCCCTCCGTAGACGGCACCAGGAATCTTCAATATGTAGCTGCACCCAATAATGCGGCAATATCTTGGGCTACCTGTACTGGAAGTTGCTCGCATCAAGTCTGCTCATGAAGCCACATGTGGTTTTTTTCAATGGTTTAAGCATCTACCCACATACATCTTGTGCAACTAGATGAGGTAGAATCCTTTCGCGGGCTTGTATTGTTTGCCTCCTGTGGTTGTTGCTTTTCTTAGCCGTATTTGCTTAGCTGATTGTGTAAGGATATTTGGTTTGCTATTGATGAACAGGAAGGTGCACATCAAATCCAGCGTCCCCAGAACTGAGTCTTTGGGGACCAAACAGCTTTGTCAAGACCAGTGACAGACGTGACAAAAGCTGCAAAATCATGACTCAACAGTTGATCGAACCTGGGTCGTTCATAGATAGAGGTGATCAACCTTCTTCTTCGTTTCATCCCCTTACTTGATTTCATGGGATGCCAAAAGGGTAGACAAATCCAGTTCAGCCACTGTTGTTGGTCGCATGGTTGGTATTGTCGCAGGTGGATGGGCCTCCAGACATCACCAAATGTTGAAGATCATCACAGAGGTCACGTCATGTTTGAGCACGTTCACCAGGATGGGTATGGTTTGAATAGCTTTGAATCAAGAAACCATTGGGAGTTGGTAAGTGGCTATAGGGGATTATAGTGGTTGATAGTAGGGGATAATACGCAACAAGAACGGTTGAACAACTACGGGTTGGTGGTTTGATTCACATTTTAATCTCCCTGGTAGCAACAAATGCGTGGTTGGTTGACTAATTTTTTCATAGGTGTTGAAACCACCAACCATTTGCGATAAGAAGGCAACTGCCAAAAAAAGTACGGCAGAATGACCTCCCGACTAATGACCTGACTTCAATCAACACTGGTTCTGTCATTTGTTACCAACCCTACCAACCAAGCAGATATGATAATATGGCATAATTGTTGGTCATTACATCCTGCCATCTTTGATGCGTACTAACGGTTCATGACCAACCAACCAACCAACTCCCTGCTCTGCGATCCAGGACTTTCCACCGCTTCTGCCCCTGCACCTACCGGCACGTTGCCCACGACTCTCAGCTGACAACCGGGAACTGGGGGTACATCGAGAGACCTCCGGGAGTTGTCGATGGGAATGACTTGCGATTAGATGTCAACAACGGAAAACATATATGAAAACATGTAGAACTCCAAATTAGACTAGTTGCAAGGCCTAAATTATGTAGTCACAAACTTCCGAATACAAACAGAAGTGCTAAATGTGAACATAGAGATATGAACTAAGATGCAAAGGATATACGCATGTCGAAGTGAAGCGTTATGTATTGGTCGACTTGTTTGGGCAGATGGAGTCCGCCTTGCCTGTTGGATGTCCTACACGGCAGGATGAGAAAACGAACTCCAAGGGTGGCATGCGTAACAGTCATCCAGCATGTGGTGGTTTCTCAAGCCATAGGGGACCCAGTTGTCCTCCAATACTAGTCATTCATAGCAATAAACCAACCATTTTGGGGTGCCCCTATTTTTAGAAACAGACATGTTAAGGTAAAGTGCAATGCACAACTTCAGTTCTGTGATTCTGTGTGCTGAGTCCACACCCACTACACACCCTAAGCATTCTGTAGACGTTTGGCTTGACCAAATTGCAAAATCTACTCCTACACGAGAACGCTGGAACCATCCAGATATGCCCGTGTTTTGAAACTGCACCAGCCCGCAACGGTTGTATATCTCTCAAAATACACCCTGCTGATCCCATAGCCCCCCTCAAATACTCCACAACTTGCTAGTGTCCCTCCATTCACAATATCGTTTCACTGGAGAATTTGAACCCTCCCGTGGTTTCCAGGAAGCCAAAGTCATGTTGGTTTCGGAAGCCGCTCTCAGGGCGAATTTCGCTTGGAATTCAGTGGGAACCCCGGTGCAGGCCAGACCTGGCCATTGTTTCTTGGTGCCAGAGACCGTTCAAGGGGAAAAGCAGTGGTTTCCCAATGGGTAAGGGGTCATACTGGGGGTGTCTTAAATTGGGAACCTGCAAAATGGAGGTTTTTTATTGAAAATGATTCATGAAGGATGATAACCGGGGGGCACACCTACTTTCAGACGCAACAATATGACTCGTATCCCCAGAAATGGGTGTAGCGTCCACCTGAAGCTGGCACTCCAAGTGCGACCAGGTTCTCTTACTTGGCAAAAGAAATGATTGTGACGAGATGGATCCCGGCAATTTGAATGTTATTCTGAAAGCCAGCCAAGCAAAGCAAGCCACCAAACAATGGCTAAGAATGGACAGTTTGGACCAACAAATGACTGGTACAATGAGGAGGTCATGTAGTATTGGGCAGCATTGTATGATGTTTCTAGATTCCAAGCAGTGTCAGCATAGCCCAGTACCATAGAGTGACAGGGCAGTACTTGAATAAGTGTTTTTCCTAGCGGGAGCGGAAGTACATGCTGCATAACTGCAACATGCATTTACACTATTTAGCGTTTGTATTCCGGTTGGTATCGGTATGGGTATAAGTGCGTCGCATGTGCTAGTCGCTATTAGTATTGGTTGTCATATGCGTCTAAGTGATCCGGACAGGTGTCAGCATTAACCAGATGCATATGGTGGTTTCTCAAAATAGGGGACCCCCAAGATTCATCATAAATCATCCATTATTAACAATGTTTCAACCATTTTTGATGGTAAACCAACCATTTTGGGGTCCCCCATGACTTCAGAAACCCCCATATGGCCAATGTCCTGGTACGCCACACATCCACCCCGCAGGTCTCAACGAGCGCAGCCACAGTACCGCACCGGAGTGTCTCACCACCGGTGCGCTGGAGATGTTGGGCCCATGGGTAGTGGAATCACAATGCGTGACATGCCCATGGTGTGTAGCAGGTATTGGATATGCTCATAGCATTAGTACTGTATATGTTTTGATTTGATGGTCAATCATGGTTAATAACCAGCTAGTTGGTGGTTTTAAACAGATTGATTGTTTCCAAATAGTGGAGGGATGGTTGGTTGGCTGACAAACATGTTTTTCGAAGGGTTGGTTCAGCCACCAACCAGGCATATAATTTACAGTGACGTAGCTGCGGAGGCATTCGCAGCAAATGATCCAATCTGTTTCCGCTTTCATGAGGACGTCAACATCACATCCAAACATTCGTGTTTGTTTTTGCTAACGTTGTCGCGAAACGGCGCGGGGGAAAACGTTTTTTTTTTTCGTTTTTTCATGTGTTTAGACGGCACGTTGATGCTACATTGATGCCACGTTGGGGATGGGGTGATGTTAATGTGCACTTGCATTTGGAAGGTCATGCCACAGTTGTTTCATCCATGACACTACAAGTCAAGGCGTGAGGCGAAACCATGTTCAGTGCACGTAGCAGTGAAACTGATGTTAAATGTGTTAATGAAGATGATGAAGAAGAAGAAGAAGAAGATGATGATGATGATGATGATGATGATGATGATGCACTGTTGGCGGCATGTTCAAATTACCCAACGCCGTTTTGGGTTGTTGTGTCTCCCGGCCCAACCAAAATATAGCTACGAAACACCATTGTTTCTTCTGCTTAGGAAATCCTTAGGCTCAGCTTGGGCCACCGTCAACGCCGCCAACGCCAGGTGTACATGCAACCCAGGAGTCTTTCACCTCCCAATGCAGTGGCCTCGGGGATGCAAACGTTAGCTTCACAGGGGCTTGGATATTGGTTATAAAAACCCGAGAGTCGCTCTCTATTGACCATGATTATCAACTATAAATTCACATCATAGTTACTGTATCAACTTTTCACCGTGATTATCGACTATCAACCTGAGAGTGTCCAATACACGGGCGAATCTGACAAGTGGCACTGCCTGTCGCTCAACCTTGACTCGACGTGTGATTCTGGCGTTGCTTTGGCGTAAGACAAGTGTTCCATGGGCACCCAAAATCCGAAAGATGGTTACAGTATGGGTTATAGCCTATATAAAAGCAGAGCTACCTATAAAAATAATGGTTCTTAGCCTTTAAGATAGGTTTTTAGTTTTTAGCTTCCAAAACTATGGATTAGAACCTGTAGAAACGATGGTTTTGGGGGCCTCCGGTTGTTGGACATCCCACATGATTCGCTCAGGTCCCGCAAATGCGATACCTATCTCCTCCACCTGTGATGAGACGTTGATACAACGCAGACAAATCCATTTGCATAAAAATATCAAAGAACAATTCCAGATGGGAGCTAAATTACGGATTGGAATATATATCCAATATTTTATCTACAATTTGCCAACACAGGTTGGCAACCCAAGCAAAATCCGGGCAACAGCCCAACAAAAAATGAAACAAACCGAAAACCACCCCAAAAAATAGACAGGAATAAGGGGGCTGCAGCCCAAAGCCCTCAACACCAGGCCCCCTTTTTAAGTAAGTAAGGGGGTCCTGCCCAAAGCCCTCAATTTTTACTCAACTTACCAGGCCCCCTTTTTTAGGTCAGTAAGGGGGTTCCGGCCCAAAGCCCTGAACACCAGGCTCCTTTTTTCAAGTCAGTAAGGGGGTCGGGGCCTAAAACCCCCAATTCACCAGGCCTCTTTTTAAGCAAGTAAGAGCATCCAAGCCCAAAATCCTCAAGCAACCAGGCCCTCCTTTTGAAGCAAGTATTCACCAGGGCCCTCACCAGGAGATTTTTATCAGAAGATTTATTCTCACCAGGAAACCATATTTTCTCACCAAGAGATATAATCTTATCAGGAAATTTTCTGACCAGGACACCTTTTCTGACGAGGAAATATTTTCTCACCAAGACCAGGAACCTTTCCTTAACAAGAAATATTTTCTTACCAAGAAATTTATTCTACTTACATTTTTTTCTTACCAAGAAATTTTATATTACCGAATAATTATTTTATTTTCAAAATATCGAAAAACAAGGACTCGGATTTTATACCATTTAACATTAAAAAATATAAAAAAATATTAATTAATAAAATACAATATATATATATATTTAAAAATATAAAAATATTAATATATATTTTTAATTATATATAAAATTTATTTTATATTTTAAAAATATAATATATATTTAAATATATATTAATATATATTTATAAAAATTAAAAAATAAATATAATATTTTTATATTTTAAAATAAAATATATAAATATAAATAAATTATAATTAAAAAAAATTAAAGAAAAATAGAAAAATAATTAAATAATTTATAAATATATTATAATTTAAAATATAAATATAATATTTATTTTTTTAATATCTTTAAATTTTTTCGATTGAATATATAGGCTTTTAATGGATAAATTTTAAAAAAATAGATTATATAAATCGACACTATATTTTTCTAATAAAAGGTAATTTAAAATAAATATATAATACCGTTTATACTTAGACTTATAAAATTATCATGAGATTACCTTGAGAGGTCAGTGGCTTGGGACTTGCCCCATTTAGAATGGGCCGATCCGTTTTGTAGCCCATTGTTTGATTCGGTTTATATATTTAGAATTTAAAAAAATGAAAAAAATTAATTATGGTTATATATATTGGAAGGTCTTTTTATAAGTTTTATTTAGTTAATTTAGTCTGGGTTTTTTTGGTTACCTTTTGTTTATCGAATGGGAATAAAATTCGTTTATTATAAATATAATTTGGTTAAAAGGATTAATTTTGCTACTTCTAAAAATGTACCCTAAAAATTTTAATTTTTCTTTTCTCTAAATATCTCCGAAAGGTTTAAAATGGCATCTATATTCCTGTCTGATCTTATCGTATATTTTTAGGTTGGTTTATTCCCGGTCTATGAAAGTAGAAGGTTTCTTAAAAATATATTATAATATTTTTTTCTGAAAAATATTAAATTTAATTATTTTATTTTATACCAATTATATATATTTTAAATTATATAGTAATTTTAATTTTATAATAGCCATAAAAATTTGAACCTTTTATTTAATTGGCATATTAATTTTATTTTAAAATAGTTTTAATTATCGACATGTGGCAATATAATCCCCTATTTTGTTGAGAATTTCTGCTCTATTATTAAAGGAATCCGTCAAGAGGGTCCCTAAATATATAGTTAATTTCCTCCTCGGGACAAATGCTCCAGCTGCCGGTCCTTCTTGTGTAAAACGTACAGGGCTTTGTCACTAATTGGCGGTTAAATTAATATATTTATTATAATTAAAATTTACATTAAAATATTTAGAGTGGTATTTAATAATATAAAGGAAAATATTTATGTATTGTATATTAGTACCAAAAATCAAAGTATCGTTAGTATATAAAATTTTATTGAAATAGGTATTATTTAGTGGTTTAAATTATTTGGGTACTAAATTTTTTTCATTATATCCGTAAAAAGGACTCCCATAATTAAGATAAATAGATAAGGAAAAAATTGGTATCCTTGCCGAATTCCTGAGCATTGCAATTTCCACATTAATTCTGACTTTCCCATGTAAATTTTAAATTGGGGATTATTATAAAACTTTTGATTAAATTATAAAATTTTTGGGGTATCCTCAGATAATATGAATTTTTAATTAATTTATCTTGGGATATTCGGTCGAAAACCTTTTCCCAGTCCAATAAAACAAGTATACATCTGACATTTAATTTTTCTGCAATGTCCTGGAGACCCCTGGCCAGGAATATGGCCTGGGTTGGGCTTCTATATTTCCTAAAGCCATATTGAGTAGAACCAGTCCATGCATCAAGCCCACAGTCTAGCCGTTCCTTGACCAAGGCCGCCATGATTTTGTAATAGTTATTTAGCAAAGAAATGGACCTGTAGTTAGCTAGAAACGAGATATTACCCTTTTTATAAATACTAATAATAATTACATTTATTTTACCTCCTTTTATCTTAAATAAGTATTGGTAACCTTAAGGAAAAATTCCCAATTATTTTGGTTAAACCATTTAGAAAGCTCTCCTGGAACTCCGTCTTCTCCTGGTGTTTTGTTATTTTTAACCTTTTTTAGAATAATGTTCAACTTATCTATTTTAAAAAGATCGTCAGATATGATATACCTGCCATCCTGCAAAGGATGATTAATCCTTGTTGGCGCAGCTGGATTTTCTGCTGAAGGGTATTTTTACTGGGTTGTCGCCAAGTAGTTTGCAGCTTTCTGCGGATAATCATTATATGGTATATAATTACCAGCGGAATCTTTAAATTTAGTAAAATTAGGAATAAATTTAATTCTTATTTTTCTAATCCATCCCATTTATAAATATCTTGATTAATTATTTCTAATTTTTTTAATAAATATTATTTTTTATTAATTCGAACTCTTATGGTTATATCCTTGCTCAGTGTTTCCGCCAAGGTTGAATCTTGGTTTGAAATGGTTTCCCATTATTTTTCTAGAAGGTCCTATGTTTCTTTCGAAATATAATCCTTTTTTTGTTCTGGATGACATCTTGGGAGTATGGCCTACAAATTTTCAAGAAAAATTAAGTTTAATAAATAAGAAATATTAATATTGTTATATAATTAAATTTTATTAGCTTTTTGGGCCACACAAGCATTATAATTGGCGATTTCAGCTCCCGAAGGCTTGTGAAATTTAATCTATAAAGTAATTTTAATATGGTTTTTTCTTTTTAGCTTTAAATGGATATTGGTAATTAATATTTTATAATCCGTGTCGATGTTATATACCTCTGTGGCGAAAATATCAGTAATTCCATTATTCCATTATTTATTAATAAAAATATAATTTATTTGGCTATATTAATATGGATATTAAGGAGGGTTCCAATTCCTAACCCCTATATTTCTGTATGTTATAAATTCAGCTTCGGATTTATAAAAGAATATAATTTTTACCATAAATTAATTTTCCAGATAAAATTTTTTAAATTTAAAATAATTTTGCAGTTGGACATTACTGAGGAAATTAAAATCTTGATATTTAATCCCAAATATATAAGGTCTTATACATATCTCATACGGAAATATTTTAATTAATCTTGCATTGAAATTACTAAGAACTAATTTAGGAGTAAAGGCATAATTTAGAAATACTAGTATTTTTAATTTTATATAATATAATTATAAAATAAATATTATAAATATAATTTATTTAATAAATATTTTAATTAAAATATATTTTAAAATATAATTTAGAATTAATTTTTTTAAAAAAATATAAAATAAATT
>VSDK01009956.1:505691-531564 GCA_009767595.1 Symbiodinium kawagutii
TAAATAATATTTAATTATCTAATTTATTTATTTTTTTAATAAATATTAATAATTTTTAAAATAATAATTATAAAAAAATATTATAGTAAAAAATTAATTTACTTTTTAATATTTAATAAATAATTAAAAAATAAAATAAAATAAATTACCATTTATATATAAAATTAGTTTATTTAAATTTTTTTTTAAATAAATATAAATAATATATTTAAAATTTATAGTAATTTTAAATTTAATATTATTAATAAATATTATATATATATTTAAATTTATATAAATATTTTTAAATATAATTATAAAATATATTTTTTATATTTTTTAATTATATAATTTATAATAATTTATAATTAATTAATAGTTAATTAATAATTATATATTTATAATTAATTAATAATAATTAATTAATAATTATTTATAAATTTATAAATATTTTAAATATTATTATTATTAATTAAAAAATTAGGTATATTTTATTATTTTTAAAATTTTATTATAAGGAGGTTAGTATGGTTTTAGTTCTTTTTTTAAGTTTTTAATTTTATATCCTATAAATTTCTACTCTGGAATTTTCCGCCACCACCTTGTATGGTTTATGTTAAATTAGTATGTTATTTAGATAGTAATTTTATATTATAAAAAATGTTCTTAAAAAAATGTTTTATTTATTTTGGATTATAAATAATCCAAGCGTTTTAAGAGCAGTATCCTGACGAAGTATGTGCAGGTTGTAATTTATGGCAGTTGACAGCCTGTTCCCATAAACTATGAATGCAATATATTTAATTACCAGTTCTGGCAACCTGCATCACGTAGTGCCAACAGCCATATGCTGCAACCCTTCTGCTGTTCGTCAGCACTGCTGCTTTGTTGCTGCCAGTTCAAAAAGGATTCAAACATCTGAAATGGATTGAAATGGTATTCATAATTCAGAAACTGGCAATAGGTACAAGTTCTTCCTCTACTCATGTGTATACACAAATGCATTTGCAAACGCTTCACCTCCCATGTTGCTGGTGACCTTGAACAACCCCGATGTTGGGCAACAACATGGACCCAATAGCAGCAACCAGTCAAGATTGACGCCATGGCAAAGAGAGCTAAATGGTGGATCAAAATTGCGGACCCCTTTGCACTCGCACAACTGAAGCTATTCAGATACATCATTGTCAATCACAAATAAACTACTGCAAGCCATCACTAAAGGCCATCAAGCATGACACTGTTGATATCTAGCATATTTGTTGACAGTGATCATCATCAACCTTCATTGGCGACTATGATTGAATCATCACGAATCTATAAGCATCACTAAGCAGCATTAGCCGGCCATCATTGGCGCTCACCGACCGTCAGATATGAAGCATCATCTCACCTATGATGAGTCTCGGAGTCCGCAAGAATGAAACACTTCCAGTGGTATGTGAAGGTTCACGGTCTCCTTCACATGGCTCCGCTCACTGAGTTGTCAGAAACTCAATGGAGTACGATTCGGAGTTGTGATTTTCATTCGAGTACAATTCATTGGAGTACAATTGTGTGCACGTGAAACAAAAACCTTGGAGTACGAGTTGTATTTTTCCACAGTTTTTTTGACATGGGTTTGTCAGAAAATGATATTTCATTCGTAGGGAGGTCCCTTGTTACGGATCAATAGGATTGAATATCATAAGTTGCCAATGACATGACATGACATAACCACTCTTCGAGTCTTCTTGGGTGAAATCTCATAGTGTGTGTCATTTGTAACTGTATCGAATCGTTACTATCCTTATTGATAAACTGCTGAAACCCCTCTTTCAAATTCAGATGAAGCAAATTGAGGCTCCATGGCGTGAATGATAATGATACTGTGTCAATCAGCAATTCTCGACAAACTTTTATTATAGACGGTGATTAGGCCCATTACGACCACTTAGGGCGAACCAACCAACACATCAGATGGCCGGGTTTCTTGAGATCACAGCAGGGCCATGAAACTGACGCCAGAGTTGAACCGTCGAGCACTGGGTGAAATTGTCTCTGCGAGCGAAGGTTGCAATTCACAGCCGGAGTGGCACTCAAATTACCACGAAGTATTCGCTTCACCATGGAATCGGGATCTGGAACTGATCACACTCAGCCAAGCTTGGCGAACCAGGATCTAGTGGTAGCAATTACTCCCACCATCAACAGGATTCATGGTGGAAATCCTCAAGAAATTGGAAATTTCCCATTTGGGTGGTATGAAATTGGAAGTCCTCAAGATCCCAAAGATGGGAAAGCAAAGAAGAAGCCAGGCATTCCGCGAGGAACTCAGTCCAATGATTGAGTCCCATGAAGTATTTTTGTTCTGCGCGTTGCACAGAAACACCTCCAGTCACATTCTGTGGCATCGTCCACTGAAAAACCACAGCGCCATTTCACAGGCTCCAAACTGGCTCTGGGTCCAGTGGTCAAAACTTCAAAACCCTGTACCTCCAGTGAATCATCCAAGAATGAAGGGACTAGTCTTCTGGAATGTTCACCATTGTTCACCACTGTTCACCATCACCATTGTTCACCATCATCGTTGTTCACCATTGTTCACCATCACCATTGTTCACCATCACCATTGTTCACCACTGTTCACCATCACCATGGTTCACCACTGTTCACCATCACCATGGTTCACCACTGTTCACCATTGTTCACCATTCTCTCATTCTTCCCATCTGTGGTTCTGACATGGCCAACCGCTGGCGTGCACTGAGTTGTTGTCTCAAAGCGTATCTGTGAGGTGGGTCTTCCTAGAAAATTTGCTCCAAGCGCTCCACGGAGTTGGGATGTGACATGTTCCAACCTGCTTGGTCCTAAGGATCACCAATGTTTGACCTACACGTGGCCATGGGTCAATATTAACCAACAATAATGGGGATAATGACCAACAATCATAGAGGGAAACAATGGTTAATGATAGGGAAACCAGGGGTACGGGGTTTTGACCCACTGCCACATCATGTCCCTTGATTCCTTCTCCATGTTCGCTTCCGCAACAAACAAGCGTTTGAACCTTCAACCAATGATTCAGTGCTTCGGTATTTGAGCCAACAGAGTGTATAGTCTTCAGGAGAATTTGTTTTCAGTGAAGTAATTCCATTGTTCAGTTTCATGTGGTTGTTTCTCAAAATTGGAATCCCAAAAAATGCATGGTTTGTCACTATAAATAGTTCATACAATCAAGGATGATAACTCGGGGGTCCCTTACAACTTGAGGCAACTCCATGTCGTTTCCTGCCCGGTAACTATACCAATGTTGGCCAAGTCAGAATGATCAGATCGCAACAGAATCACCACAATACTGTGGTTCGATCACCACGACCGGCTTACCGTCATGATGATGATTGACAGCTGTCAATGATAGTTAGTGATAGATAGTGGCAGGTAATTATGATGTCAGTATTTCGATCACAGTCATGCCATTGGGCAAGTCATCATTAGCAATTGACACATCCGTGTTCCAGTGAAGATGATGCCACCAGCATCGCAAATTGCCGCACGCCCAGGTCCACAACCCCACAAGCGCGCAGCACGATCGGCCTGCAGCGTGATCAGTGAAGGAAATTCGGTACGGATTGATCTGGGCGTATCTGATAACCAGCAACAACCAGCAACAATAAGAATGCATCCATCAATGATCTCTCAAATGGTTGGTAGCAGCCCTGAAGACCACCCAAAAATGTTCATTTCGGAAACCAATGGAAGCTGAGAGATCGGATGAAACCAGCTGATTTGGAATGCAGCTGAGCAATATGTTCCATTTCTTTTCAGCCTGAAAAGCTGTTTATTTGGAATGCAGCTTTTTTGCAACCTGACTGACCATTCATTGTGAGAATATCTGTTCTTGTCTTTTTGCTGGGCACTCTCAAAGATGCAATTCCACACTTTCGCAAGATACATTTGGCAGATCCAGGTGTGACACACACAAACATACACACGCAAGTTCACACAAGCACAACTTGGCATATGTTGCTTGTCCAGCTTACCCAGGAAATGACCAATTTTAATCCATTTTATACGCTCCAGAACCTCTCACGTTTGGCATTCGTCGCCAAAGGATCGCTGAGAATTTATTGTCGCCCAAAACGGCTTTATTTTGGTTCCAAGCCGCGAGGCACCTTTTTGAGGTCGTCAAAACTTTTTCGAGCGCTTCGCATCCCTCAGCCACCAATGATCAAGGCAAGACACACAGAGATCTTCAGAACCTCCAAAAGCTGGAGATCATCCATGAAAACTTAAAGAAACTGTTGCTTTGAGATATTAAGTCTTGCCACTGTTGGATTCCTCGTTCCTGTGATTCGATGATCCAAACCTTCATTCAATTGATGGGAAAGAGCCCCAGGATGCTCCAGGGATATTTGCAAGTCCACCACTTGATAAGGGCGTTTGGCATTGCATTTGGTGAAGAAGCCTTGCTGAACGTGAGCCAATTCTAGAGAACTACGCAACACTATCTGGTTGGTGGTTGAATCACCCCTACGAAAAATATTAGTCAACCAAACAACCATTGTAAATACTAGGGAAAATCAAAAATACGTAAAACCAATAACCAGCTAGCATGACAAATTTCACGGGTGAACGCATTTCCGAACTACCCAACGTGTTCGACGCGGCCAATTCCGATACTTGACCATGGCAACCATCATATGGGTCCGATGTAATTTGGTTGCATCAATGTCTTGAAGATTGCCAGCAACTGCTGGTGATTAATTTGTGGCCGCGATGGACAACAAAAGCGCACTCCGACAAAACGCAAAATTGGCAATATGTAAGTGGAAAGCATCCAGTTAAGTTGTTGATAATGTTGCACACCCCCACATCTTCACAGGTGGGGAAATCCTTGCTACCATTTGGAGATGAGCATTTTTTAAGTACTGTAAGTTATTGGCTTATCTGAATCAAGCCAATCTGGCGTTCTGTGTTCGAAGAAAGCATCTTGACCCCTCTAAACAGAGGTCATCCCCTTCGTGAATGTGTTTAAGAAAATGCAATCAATGACTAAATCTCGAGGCTAAAAGATTCCTTGAACGATATTGCGCCCAACCCTGCCTCCAACCTCATTGCAAATATGTCAGTTTGTGTGTGGAAAGTATTGTGAATCATTCAGCAAATGCCTGCGCGACCATTTGCACCTTTTCCGCTGTGTCTAATCAGTTCCCCCTGCGCAATTTTGAGAGCTCCGTGTATACTTTCAACCTTCATGTATCCACATGAGTGCAAGTCTATAGATGTCACAGGCATTGTATATAAATATAACTATAACGCATGAGTTACATCCGCAAAACATCGGTTTTTGGACCACTACGTGGCCTGAAAAATACCGAAACCTGATTCAGGATCCAACATGAAACACTGAGCCAGGGACTCTCATCGATCGTACCTATGCCAGGTGGTCGGGCTGTGGCAACCAGGGATACCAACGGCTTGACAGGAGGTCGTTAGGGCCTAGATCACCCCAGCCACAGACTTCCGCAGGAACTGACTGTCTTAAGAGTACTTCACCGCTTTTCTGAGGTACGATACAAGTTTGAAAGTACTGGTAAGACACCTCAGGAACTGAAAATCCCGTGCTTCAAAGTTGGAAGTTCAAAATGTTGCTAAGCAGCTTCGATTGCAACACATTGCAACATTTTTTGTGACACCATATGACTACCTGCCCAACACCAGTGGGTAAGGTCACCAAACTCTGAGGGCAATGAGTGGCTGTCAACCTCTGATGGTAGTCCGAACAGGTACCGCTGCTGCTGGCAGCTGTGGAGTCCTTCAGTATTACCTCCCTGGTGCTGTCAAACCCCTGTGTAGCAATCCCCTGTAGTATCCTTCTACTGCACATGGGACCCATGGCTTGCAAAGGCTCCCAACATAGCTCTCTAGGTTTCATTAGATTCATTACAGCAAGGTGTAGCCAAAAGCCCCTGCACTGTGTGATGACAATCAAACATGTCACTGTTGCTTTTTAATTTTCCCAATATGATCCAACCGGTAAAGTGAGTAGCGCATGCGCAGCAGCATATAGTTCCCGGCGCCCTCCACACAAAGCCTGGCAGCCCAGGCCCCAAAGGCACATGGATTTGTCTTTCTTTGTCTTCTTTTGCTCTGCCCTCTTCTTTGCCTTGAGCCAGGCAAACAGGGGCGACTTGACAAAACAAAGGGGAGCACAAAAAGCACTAAAGACTAACACGGAAATCTCCCAGCATGAAGGACGATTGAAGAATTAGTAAACAATGAAATAGTCACATTCAAAGGAAAACAAACCAATACTTGGATGCTCGAACATGTTGACCCAAAGTCGCATTCTCGGCCTTCTTCCAAAACAGCCACCTCTTGTTCTATGATAATTAGCTAGTCGAGGCTTTGGACTGAACTCAGTTAAAATCTGGAGGTCCGAATTGGACATATTGTGTTTGTCCATCCAAGTTTTCGTGATAGTTCCGCAGTCATTGGAGGACAGATTCAGTATACGGGCATTGCAGGATCAATGTGTCTGATCAAAGAACCAGGAGAAACACCAATGGCAGCACCGGCAGCACCGCCACCACCACCACCACCACCACCACCACCACCACCACCACCAACAACAACAACAACAACAACAACAACAACAACAACAACAACAACAACAGGAACAACAACCACCGCAACAACAAACTGCAACAACAACAACAACAAAAACAAATAGCAACAACCACAACAGCCCCAACAACATGCTTCCCAAGGTACTCCCGGGCTTCCAAATGGCCAAACTCATGTAGCCCCACCATCCCAACTTCTGGTTGAGCCATGTGCAGCTTCAATCCTCCCCAACTCCACCAGCACTGCACCCCCGGCCGCCTCGGCCGCTGCGGCTTTCACGGCATCGGAGGGCGCCGCCTTTTTGCCGGCCGCCGCCTTCTTCTTCTTCAGGGCCTGCCCAGCCAAAACATGGTCGACCCCATCTGGTTGTGTCACCTGACCTGGACGGAGACGCTGGGGACACCCATGTGCTGCGTACCCAAACTGAAGCCATTTCAGCTGGCTGATTTTCGCTACTGCGCAGCTTGTCAAACCACCGTGTCCACACCAATTCAAGCAGATTCGTGGGTGAAAACAAGAACGGCCTTGGACTTTCCTTGGACTTTGGAGCCACCCTTTTGTGCACAACTTGCAATTCAACGGTTGGCAGCAAAACAACTTGACTTTACCATAGACCGGTGTTGGCTGGAATGAAACCAGAAAATTGGTGAGTCTTGATGCACAACCATCTTTCCACACCGATTCAATACTCTATAGGCTTTGCTCTTTAGAGGACACCCTTAACATGATCGGCTCCAAACGAAAAATTCCAATTGTCTGTAGAATTCCAGATCTGTGGGTATAAGGCATGGGTCTGTTCTTGCATTGCCCACAAACACAGCTAAACTGTCGTTTATGAAGTGGAAAGCAGCAAGAATTTTGGTCTGTGTTTTTCATAAGTGGCGTACTGTATCCCGAAGAAAACCAGAGCTTTCCATAGCAGGTGAGGCCCCCAAAGGTTCGAAGTTGGTTCAGATTTGCCATTGAACAGGTGATTGCTATATATATATATATATCATAATGCAATATCTGGCATTACTGGTGGTGTCCCCGCTACAAATGTGTGCTTCTCAAAATAGGGTTACACCGAAATCGTCCCATATTGATCAGTGTTTCTTAACCAACCATAACTTTGGGGTACCCCAACCTGGTTTCATAAAGCCCAAATGGCTATGAGTCAAAACCCCGTACCCCTGGTTCCCCGGTCATTACCCATTGTTTTCCCTCATTATTGTTGGTCATTATCCTCCATGAAATTGGTTGGTTAACTGCTTGACCCACAGCCATATAGTTGGCATATATCCCTTATAATTCTTAGTCATCATCCCCCATTATTAACCATCATAACCAGCTAGAAATCACCATTGGTTCGTTAAAGCCTTGACCCAGCTCGCCATATATAGGTAGTGTATCATCCCTTATAGTTGCTAGTCATTATCTCCTACTATTGATAATAATTATCATTAATTAAGCATCCCTTATAGTTGTATTAACCATCATCTCCTACTATTAACCATTAACCAACTATTGATGGTTAAAGCCTCGACCCACAGCCAAAACGATCATAACACCTGGGATGCCCTAGCCCGACCACACCGGCCGCCACGATGGCGTCACCGGCTCGCCTCTAAGGCCGCCTGCTTGGCTGCCTCATCCAAGACCTCGGACCGCACCGGACCGTTTCGGTGTCGATGGCCACCGCTATAACCAGTGGTGGGATGTCCCGTGGACCATTTGGGGTATGTATATTTTAAATGGCTGGGTTTGATGTATACAAAAATAATGGGTTTGTATATTCTAAATATTTCAAATATTTTTGTATTTTACATTTAAACTGGTGCAAAATAATGGGTTTGTATATTCTAAATGGCTGGGACCATTTGGGGGTACCCCTATGTTGGGAAACACCGATATTGACCAACATTTATCTTGGGGGCCCACCTTCTATCCGCTGAGCTTTTTGGTAAATGGTAAGGATGAAAAGCAGGATGCTTGACAAGGACAGAAACCTTTGAAAGATCTACCTGGGAATCATGGGAAAGGCAGTGAACTCGAGGTAGTAAAGGTACATGTGCAAAACCACTGGGGTTATGGAGAATTCTGGAGCACGAACGTCATTGCTACGGGACCAGAGAGTTGAAGTGAATTGAAGCATTAACGACTCATGATACCATCGTCATCATCATCATCATCATCATCATCATCATCATCATCATCATCAATATCAACATCCTCACACCCTGAAACTCCCAGTGTCCCCAAGCCAATACCTTCATGCTGAAACTTCTGTGCAAACAGGATATGTATTCACTTATGCAAAAGCAAACAACCGTCCCAAACCCCGAGAGACGTGTCCTTCGTGAAGTGGATCATGATTATGGTGGTCTCATTTCAGAACATATGAAGTTGGTACCGTGATATGGGTGTTTCTCAAGTTATGGGGGTACTCCCAAATCATCGTTTATTAAATAATACACACTGTTTGCATCTGTTTGCATGAAGACAATAGGCTCAATCCTCAATGTGACGATGACCTTACCTTACACAAAAGTATCCAGGCAACGCCCAACAACAGATCTACCAACTGCCTGTGGGTGCTGCTTGCTCCTAAGCCATGACTATGGTCCAAGTTGCCATGAGTCAAGAGTGTCTTCAACGAATGATCGGTTGCGATCTGTAGTGGTAGACTACCATGCCATGTGAGTACGCACTTGTGCTCGAAACACTTTGAACATCTGGGTAGAACAATTACAGGCGGCAACATCATGCTGGCTACAAATTACCCTGAAAAACGTTCCATGGTGTGCCTCTAGGTCAAAATCCTGTACTCCTGCTTCCCCATCATTCACCATTCTTTTCCCTATGAACTTGTTGGTGAATCCTCCATCAGTTGGTTGATTAATGTTGACCCATAGCCATATAGTTGGCAAAAATCCCCTATAATTGTTAGTTATCATCCTCTACTATTACCCATACCAGCTATTATTGGTTGGTTAACTGCCGTGTTTCCCCTATCAAAACGACAGGTTTTCATCATTTTCCACGGGCTTCTGGGGCACTTTCGCGCATGGCACGAAGGAAATGATACCCCGCGCCTTCTCCTCACCGTTGTCGCCGTTCTCCTGGCCACTGGGATATTTCCACGGTGGCATCCCGGAGCCACGGGGTACCAACACCTTTGCAGTCGAAAATCATCTGGGCCCATGCGCAATCTTTACTGATGCTTTGTGAGAGTCTCCTTTTTGGTTTCTACTTGAGATGCTTTCTAACCAATGGCTCGATCTTTACTGATGCTTTCAGATGTTCTAACTAAGATAGTCTCCTTAAGATGTTTCTAACCAATATCCTTGGATAGTCTCCTACGGTTTCTACTTGAGATGTTCTATTGATCCGAGGACATCCAAGGACATCCAAGGACCCCCCTGTGACAGTCAGATGGGCCTCCTTTTCTTTCGAAGGCTTCTTCTCCTCCTGGGCACTGTAGCGAAGGAAGGCAGCTCCAGAAGAAGTTGGGAGATTGCTCAAACACTGTTTTCTTGAAAGATGTTTATTTGTGGTTGGTTGATAGGAGTTCTAAATGCAGGTTATGGTGGATTATGGTCATGGACCCTGCCATCCAACCTATTTGTATAAGCTCTGCAAAGAAAGGTTATTTTCATGGTTTATCTAACTGAATGCTTTGCAACGCACACTAGTCGAACCTTCCATGTTCCAAGGGAGCAAGTGATTCCGCAGTTGAACCAGTTTGATACCAAACCATGGCTGCCGACTGTTTCATGACTGGTGGGAGATCCATCGATCAATTCCAGCAGTTTAGATCAATAGCTGGCGATTTACCCCAATAAATGGTGGTTTCTCAAAGTAGGGGTACCCACAAATCATCCTTCTTCAACCAATTCTTGCAACAAACCAATCATTTTTTGAAATGAAACCATCCCTTTTTGGCTGGGCTCCTTTATTTTGAGAAAGCCCCATAGAGCTGTGATGGGCACCAGGTTTGGGTGACCCACAGCTGGTCCCCCATGGCTTTCCAATGGCACCATGGCGGGCTCGCTGGACGCCTCTTTCGCAGCCTTGGCTGGTTTGGCCTTCTCGTCCTGGCGCAGCGCAGCGCCGCAGGCGCAATGGAATCAATGTTGGTTCAGCCCCTGTTGGTGATGGTTTAGCATGATCAACAAGGGTTGAACAATGGTTGAATAATGGTTGAAGAATGGTTAAGAATAATGGTTGAACAGATCAACCGAGCTTGCTCTCCGGAGTCTTCCATGGTATTCCTATTCTGCTGCCCAACTGGCACTTCAACAAGGTCTCCCTGCACCAGGTAACCAAGTCATAATGGATGGGACCACTCCTGTTGCACGGTGGTGTCCATGACTGCACCCAGTTCCACTCCCACAAAGTACCATGTACAAACCCCTCAATTCCTCAATTGCCATAATAGTTTGAGCGCAACCCACCATCATCGTCAATCAACCAGCATCTAAACATCATTTCACGACAACCATCACCACAATTTGAACCACAAAGTAAGCCACAATTGAAATCATCAACATTGGCCAACCATTAATCAATCATCAACCAATCATCAACCAATCATCAATCAACCATTCATCAACCAACTAACGATGAAAACATTTGCCTTTCAACCACAATTGAAATCATCAACCATCCACCATCATCAACAGCTTCAATCGAAATCATCAACAGCTTCGTGTTTCTCAACATACAATAGGGGTACCCCTAAATCATCCAATATATCAATCATTTAAAGAAACAAACCATACATCAACCATGAGCCTTGAAGGTTTCCCATGTCTCCAACCTCATCACCTCACCACGGGCGCTGCGCCGCGCGGAAACGCGTGCCTTGGGTGCGTCGGGGTAACCCCCAGCGCCGGGCGCTGCCTCCCCATCGGCCTGGCGGATCACAGGTTACATCCCCGACCAGTCACGACTGGTCGTCGAGCTGTTGGACTCCCTGGAATCTTCACCGAAACCTGGAGTTTGGGTTCAGATGATCCCTTAATGTAGCTAGTATCTACAATATTAACAAATGTAGTATCTACAATATTCTATAGCTACTACATTTGTTAATATTGTAGATAATAGCTGTTACAAGGCATTATAAGGTTCAACTGATGACCATAGCTACATGACGATGGAATCTTCACCACCCTAAACTCATTTGGGTTCAGACTGACCCATAGCTACATGACTCTAGTGTTTCTATCAAAAGATTGATCATAGTGAACAAATTTTGTGGTTGATCCCTCGGCAAATACTTGGTAGATGGGCAGAACCTGGTTATTCATGCTGGCAAAAAAACATCCATTACAAAGGGCTCGGTGTGTTGACTTGGTTGTGGCTTCTCAACAACTTCTTCAACCAAACGATTTGTTTCCAAGCTGGCTCAGTTGACTCATGATCCACCTTGGCTCAGCAGTTGACTCATGATCTACCTTGGCTCAGCAGTTGACTTATGACCTGGCGAAGGTTCGAAGATGTTCCAGCCGCAGGCTGGCGAAGTTCCACGCACGGCGCGCCTCCTTCTCCTTTTTCTTTCCTTGGTTCACATGGCTTCACGTAAGGATCATCAGTCAAGGATTCGGATCGGTCATCAACCTGTCAAGATTCAAGGACTGCACGGCGATGAGAACATGACAACATATCAACCATTTGAGCATTTCAACCTATCATCACACAGCTCATCTGACTCATTTGCTTGATCAAAACATACTTGCGGTGGATGATTCAAGCAACGAACACTGTGAGGGGGTTGCAGTACTGCGAACCCCAAGGGGATGGCTGTGCCTTTGCTTCGCCCCTCTCAGCCAAGTTGCTGTTCTTCTTGGAGGATGACGCGCCACCTTGCCTTGGCAACGAGGAACGGCTTGAGGATGCTGCGATCAGGAATTCTTGGTTGAACTTTCTTACCCTCTGGTAATCTAACATAGCTGCCGGGCAATTCCACCAGTAAATTCAATGGTTTCCAATTTCCAAGCGGGTTTCTCTTCAAAACATGGTCGTGGTTTCCCATTACTACCTTAGATTACCAGAGTGAAACAAAACCAGTTGTGGCGCAAGAATGGTGTGCCAAAGGGGACCATAAAAATATGATACACTTTTAATGGGGAAAGCTAGGGCAATTGGTGTGTGTAATTTTGAGCTGACTGGAGGAGGAGGCCGCCTTGTCAGCCTTGTGTCAGCCTTGGTGTTCCTCTGAGGACCAAAGAAATCACACAGAACACACAGAAAATCACACAGAAAAATCATAACAGTAAGCAACTATTTGGAATAGAGCAATCGGCACACACCACCAGCCATCTAGAAGCTGCATCAAATTGACTAAACGACCAAATTGTTGGAGCATATGATCTCTGGAAATTCGCCACTGACATCCTCTTGAGCCTCCTATGGTGCTGGGTGGGCCCGTGGTGCCCCAGTGGTGAAGCGAGATACGATTCCTGCGGCAAATCAATGCCCAGCTCTCCAAGGATGGCATCCAAGTCCTGAGAAACCATCAGATGCGATGCTTGTTTTGGTGGTCGCATCTCTGTGTGTGTGTGTGTGTGGGTGGGTGTGTCCAGTATTTGCATATGTATATATCATATTATGTACTGCTGTATCTATCTATATGATAATCTTGTATGTCTATGTGTCTGAATATATAGTTATCTGTTTGTACACATCGAATGCCCCGGAGGGAATTATGTACATATTACGTGAATTTGAAGAGATTGAGTCAAACCGAGAATCACTCGTGTCAAAGCATGACGCGAAAATGACAAAGAGGCACACTGGGTCTCGATGAGGGATATTATGAGCAGTCAAAAAAAATGGCTGGACAGTGGAATTGCCGGTTTCATATCGGATAATATGATCAAGTACAATGACCAACATATACCAACCAAGCACTAGAGCCAATCAACACCTATTACGACATGTGAGACGCACCCAAAGACCATGAATTGTTCGTTATCACCACTAGGCTGGTCATGGGCGGGGAGACTAATACCTCTGAGTTCCTAAAAGCTTTGACCCGCAGTCATGTATACAATGTATGATGATGGGCCGGCATGAGATGTATGGGTTTGGTGTATGACTCGCTGGTCTGGCCATGCTCTCAAACACTTGGGTGAGCAAGCGAATTGAGCTGAATTCAGTACAGGTGGTATCACGGAAACTCAAGCTAAATCCCCTGGAAGAGTTGAAGCCCCAACTGCTCGACTAGCTTGATCAATCTTGATCTGTCGGATGTGTACAGAGTGTGATATGGGTGTTTCTTGAATTCGGGAACCCAAGAAAAATATTGGATGATTTAGGGGTACCCCTATCTTGAGAAACCAGCATATATAAACCAATCTATCAAATTCATTCTTCAAGCTCTACCCCCAAGAAGAAATACTGCCGAAAATGACTGATTTTATGCTATACTCCTTGTGATCAGGGCGCTGGTTTCCTCAATGATCATCTCAGGGGGCTACTCCTCAAAACATGTCTCCAGCATCCCAGGACTCCTCATCTTCGGGTTTCGCTTGCTTCTTGGCTTCCTTTCAGTGAGCAGCTTTGCCGTTGTGAACCGCTGCTTGCTGGTTAGTTAGTACAAAGATTTAACTATAGCCTATAGTTATATCAACCATAGCTGCTAGCTGTGCTAGTAATACACCAACTTAGCCAGGTAGGGAACCCATGGGAGCCCCACCTTATATGTAGCCAGCTCATAGCTGATGATAATCAAAGTCCACAAAAGGAACTGGGCCCAGAAAGCCTCATGAGACTACCGCACCGGAAGGCTTTTTGGTCAAATAACGTGAAAACCCACTTGTTTGCGGAAGGATATCACCTACATGCGAGTGACCCACCATATCGCCAATGGATAGTGTCCATATCAATACGATCGCCAGCTCACGGCCGTAGTCGTCCAATGGAACCACGGCAAGCTGGCAATAGCGCCACCCAAATGGTGGTTTGAAAGGCCATAGCGGTACCCCAATAATGGTTGGTTTACTCTATTGGATGACTTGGGGGTAATAAGCCAACCATTTGTGTAAAAAACCAACCATAATTTTGGGGTACCCCAAACTGGCTTGAGAAACCACCAAATCTACCGTTGTGTTTAGGACTGCGGAGGCGCAATCTCCCTCCAACCCCCTGTTCCAAAGCCGGTTTTCGTTGGCAGGTGAAGCTATCAAGTGCGAAGGTTAAAAAAAACATCTGGTTTCCCTATCATCGATTATTTAGCACGATTTACTACTTTGCTTTACCTTTCATGGATTATTGAGGACGATTTATCACTCTGATTTAACCATCATAGATTATTGAGCACCATTTATCACTTTGATTTTCCTATCATTGATTATTAAGCCTATCATGGATTATTGAGCACGATTTATCACTATGATTTACCTATCATTGATCATTGAGCACATTTGATGACTATGGCCAGTTCTTCCGTAGTATTGATCATGATCTCCCATGATCGACCGCCCATAGCACTCGTTTTCCCCTGCGCCATCATTCATCACTTTCAACTGACGCATGTGGACAGCTCCAAACCAACATCTCCATGCCCTGGACCTTCTTGTTCTTTCCGCCAGAACGCGCCGCCTGCGAGTAATGCTGGGAAGCAATGATGTCCCCGGTGGGAGAATGATGAGTTACATGACATGATCCATCTTACAAGTAACCGCCTTGTGATTCCAACAAATATGGGTTTCTGAACAGCTACATCTATCTGGCGAAAGTCATATCGATAGCAACACTGGATTCCAAGTCTCAAAAAAACAAGGGGATGGAATTCTCCCAACTCGTTGCTTCATGGCAATTCCCAGTTATTAATAGTTCATAATAGTTACCTACATAGCTGTGGGTCACCAGCCTGTACCCTTCGTGTACCACCATGAACCACTGCATTCTCTCATTATTGATGGTGATCATCCCCTATAATTCATCAATCATGATAGTCCAGCATATAACCATATCATATATATCCCTGGGTTGAGGATCGACCAGCTTATAAAACTGACCCAGCTTGCCATCTAGTCTCTAGCATAGCTTCCTGCAACCAGGTGCTTCGGTTCCAGCTGACCCCGCGCCTGTTCCTTGCTATCGGCCGCCTTCGTTCCGTTGGTCTCGTGCTGTTCCCAATCCTGTGGCCATGGCTGGGCATTCCCTGTGGTCGTCATCACCGTGAATCCTCGCAGTTGATCGCATCAAATAAGGTGTACTTGGTGCTTTGGGCTACCCTTGAGCGATGGATTGGCCTTGGAAATGATCTCTGGGGAAAACTCAGAACTTCTGGCTCAAAGTGACCAAGATCAAGCGGCTGATGGTTGATCACTGTATATTCATGCTATGTAATGGCTATCTTAGAATGGTCAGCCATCAGTCGTTATAATGATCACTATCAACGATGGATAAATCATAGATTGCTCCAGTAATACTATATAATTAATGGCTATCTTAACCTGTAACTGCAGGGTAAAGTATATGATATGGCCATATAATGGCTATATAATCTTCCAATAATTAGGGGTAACCAGGTCGCGTTGGCGCAGGGACAAGCTATCCCTGGTGGTTCGCTTCCATGAGGTCAGCATGGGTACACCGACCTGGGGCCACCGTCTCCAACCCCAAATGATTGGATGCCCATCTACTCATAGTTGAGACTATAGTTCATATGCAAGAAATGTCAGCTAAGATTCAAGCATGTAATCTGGAAATGGACTCTCCAAAAGACTTGAGCCGGACAGTCAGATGACTTAATGAGATTTCCCCGTATCTCCAACATTGAGTTGCAGTCAAGCTTCAGCTTGGTCAGCAAGTTGCAACTATAAAGTTGCATGCAATCATCATATTCAAATCTATTGTTAAAGTCATTCAAATCACAGCACATCTGGGACACAAATCACGGCCCAAGAATCGAACCCATGGAACCCATGGAACCCATGGAACCCACAGGTCACGGCACGGTGACCCCCCACCCCTGACGTCCTGCACCGTGGTGTCCTGGCGACAGTGGTGGACGCAATGAGTCGAGATGGCTGGGTGCTTAACGATGCGTCATAAATGTTCATAATAAATATATACATATATATGCGTATATATAAGCTATGGATGTTTGAATGACCATGATTTACGTGTTATATATTATACAGCTTATAAGTATACATAATACATATATATATATATATATCCATGATGAATAGTATATATCATATTTTTTCATATTCAACTCTTTGTAAAATTTATCATGTCATGACATGAATAATGCTTTCCATGGTAAGTTCCAAAATCAACTATGTTGCTTAAAATATACTATTGTTTGTAATCACCTGAATGTTATGGTTTGTGAGGATGTGATATAACTCCATATTCTAAAATGCACTCACAACACCCCGATTTTCGCTCTGCAGCAAATTGATCAGAAATATAAATGAAAACATACAAAAACATGGGAAGAACTTAGTTTACTGTCCCTAATCCTGCGGGAAGATCTCCTATCCTGATGCTGGGCCAAACCCCGAGCATGAGGATGCTAGGACCTCCTTTCAGCCAGGTCTGACGAGCCAGACCTCCTAATCAGCCTGGTCTTGAAAGGGCAGTAAACAAGTTCTAAACTCACTTAAAAGCGCTTTTTCCCTTGGCTTTGCCAGACTTGGTCTTCTTGCTTCCACGGGCCCCTGACCTTCTGACTTTTGTCAGAGGCTCAAGTGTTTGAAACTGCGGCTGTGTACGTGTTTGACAGTAGATGTTAAAGTATGGTTTCACAAACTTGCTAGTCACAGGTATTTTCATCTGTGCTAGAATGGACAGACCTTCGTTCAGATAGATCCTTGCACTCTTCTGAGTGTGCCACCGTCCTTGGACAAGAATCCTGTCTAAGGACTGATGCTTTGTAAACCAAAAAGTGGCTCCTCCTCGCCTGAGGGAATAGGGTCTGAACCCAAATTCATCCAAATGCAGGGCTTGCAGACCGTCATTAAACAGTTTGCGCCAGGAGGCGGGTGACCTAGCAAATGGTGTACTTGGCGAAGCCAAATTTTTCCAATGTTTTACTAATGAAATGACAGGTTCATAGCCCAAGATGACACTTTCAGCGGCACCTTGGCGTTTGCCTCCCTTGGTCAAACCAAGAGATATGAGCACCTGTCTTTCATGAGCGGAACAAAGCAAATGGCAGGCCCTGAGGCCAAGAACCTCACCAGTGCGTAACATGGTGTAGAATCCTACTAAAAGCGAAATTCCAAAAGAGTACTCATTTTTGAAAAATGCCCATCCTGCCAACGCCAACACTAAGTGTTCCGGCAGGGGAGGAGCTCTATTGGGAATTTCATTTACTGCCCAGGCTTTGAGAAGACGCCAGGATCCCTGTAAGTGGCCGCGAAGGTTTGGCTGCAGGTCTTGCAGGCCTGCCAAGGTGTCGCAGGCTTGACCTCGGCCCTTGCCGGAACTCCAAAGGTGCTCCAAGTAATCGCAAACCAGTGGATCCAATTGCAGCTTATCAGAGGGTAGTTGCTTACCTTCCTCTCTCAAGAATTGCAAAAAGGCATCTGTTGCTTGGGTATAACGCTTTCGGGTTGTTGGTTGGACTGTGAGTTCTCGTAAAGTTCCTAGTCTCCGCCTTTGTGCTGCTCTGTCCTCTGGCCTCACTCCTTCCAGTATGCGCTTACGTGGCATTGTTCCTATACTTGGTTCTGACCCGCCTGCCCCAACGCGAGGGCTTGTCGGCGGGGTTCTGGTCTGTATGCACATACCCCCAAAGGGGTTGAAGGTTTGAGGCGAGGATGAGGGCGTTGATGCGGGACAAGGTGCGTCGCAACTTTCGAGAACTACTGCGCCCGCGTGTCAGACTATGTAGACACACTAGGCTGTCTGTCAGGTGTAAGAATCTAGTATTGAGTTGGTACTTGTGCTCAATGCGCCAGCGGAGGGAAGCTAAAATGGCTCTCAACTCCAGTGAGTTGATGTGCTCACCTTTCATCCTCCATGTCCATCCCGCTACGATGCTCCAATGCCAAAGCTTGGAGGGAACCGATGCCCGAAGGCGGTGGAAACGAGACTGCTGACTGCTTGGCGCATTGAGTTGTATATCTTCTCCCTTCATGGACACTAAGTTGCTGAGTTTGAAAGCCAACTGATGGGGACTTGCTTCACCTTTAGCTTGATGAACTTTGAACGGCAGACGAACCAATCGTCCCTGGGCGGTAACAGCTTCACCCGGCACCAGGCGGTCGACGATATCTTGACTTGTGGGAGTCTCCATCATCCCTAACCGTCCAAGTAGTTGACCAAGTAGCCAAGCGACGACCGGGACACTCCAAGAGTTTCCCAGGAGACTGAGGCGCTCATCGTTGTAAGCAGCGCCCTTCCTCTCACCCTTTGGCTTGCAGGAAGCCGTATAGTGAAGAGGGAACCCCATCATGAGCTCACGTTCGGACACGTCCGGGATGCGAAGTTCATTACTCCTGTTGACCACGCAATGCTCTTCTTTGTATTGATAGGGAGGAAAGCGATGCATATCCAAGTGCCAACGGTTCAAGTCCGCTTGTTGACATTGCTTCAACCCTGCAGGTTTGCGTCCAGGCCGTTCCTGGGGACGAGACGTAGTAAAGGTGGGGAAAGCCATAGAGGGCTCTACTTTAACCCAACCTGGGCGTAGCACTTCCGTCAAAGGCTGCTCAGCAACTAGGACAAGTTCATCAGGTTCCTGCTCGCCTCCATGATGGATGCAGCTTGGGGACTGGGGAAGGACCTCCCAGGACATCCAGTACAAGCGAGGGCGGTGGCACCAGGTGATGGTCCCAGCATCACACTTGAGTGGTTTACTGCCAAAACCTTCTGACATTGTTTCCCGATCCTGCGAGTCCATGGACGCCACAGACTCCATCAGTGTGTGCACTGGGCACCAGACAAACTTCTCTTGCAAAAGGTTGCGAATGCGCGGCACGTGGGCGAACAAGCTGGATTGAGGGTCTTTCAGAGCACCCTTTCTATCCGCGTTCAGCCCACTCACCCCCTGACACGGAGGCCCACCTCCTAGCAATACCAAGTCACACTGAGAGAAGCGGACTCGCCACTCTTCCACCATGAGGGAAGTCACTTCCTCTACACGTGGAACAAACAAAGTCCCTGGAAAATGGCTTTCCACTACACGATGCGCGGAGTCTAAGGGCTTCACCGAGATGTGCCCCAGCACCTGCACTCCTAGAAGGTGAAGCGCTACTCGGAGCGCCCCAATTCCATCAAAGAGCCCTATGCTGAGCACTGTAAGCCCAGTTTGGCTTTCCGCTAGCTCACCACGAAGAGCACCTTGAGCAACTACTTCTCCATAACTGGTGAGACCACGACTGACGCAAATCCCTCCGCCTGAGGAGGATGCATCACTGCATGTCACCAGCTCATCGACATCCAGTCGGAAATCCAACCGAGTAAGGGGAAGACATCCTAAAAACCGCAGGACTTCGACTTTACACGAGTCGGGAGTATTCACTGACCATGATGTGCTGTTGTTGTAGCTTTCAATGTGGCTCCACACCCTGTTCAGGCATCCTAACATAGGCTTACGAAATGTGGAAAAGTACACTAGACCTCCACATACTACTTGCCATTGTTTCTGGGACGCACGCGACTCTTGACAAAGTTTGAACGCCAGGCTAAAGTACTTGCACATCTTGGACTCCCGGGGGTAGGCCACTCCCACATCACCATCCACGGTGGCACCCTGTACTTCTGTTTTCATTTTTCGCTGAACTGACTTCTTGACATTACGTGGTACATTCCATACCTCATACTGGTTCCGCAAGGCAAGCACCCCCGGTGCTAAGGAACCTTCGAGATCCACCATCTCGGTACGTTCCACCTTTTCCAGCAGGTCGTAATTGCCAAGGTAAACTCGCCAGGTTTTCAGACTGTTCACGAAGGAGCGGTCTTTGCGCAGCTCATGTTGTGCCAAGTTGTGCCCATCATCACTTGCTAAGACCAAATTTCTGCGCACGTGCTGCGCCAAGCTTACTGAATTGAGAAAACCCATGGGCAGTACCTGCGAGGTCAGGTAGACACGCTGCCCTTTCAGCTCTTCCGGCACAACTGAGTCACTCACCAGCTTGTTGAAAGCAAGGTATTTAGTCCAGCAATCAGGTACCTTCATAATGTAGAAGAAGCATTTCACATCTTCACTACTTACAAGGAGGCACTGACTGGGCTGCAGGAAAAAGGGTGTCATTCCACTCCAGGCCGGTAATGTGTCAACATCACCCGACAACGGGCGGCACATTCCATTCAGCGGAATCAGGTTCATTATCAGGCGGTATACTTCAACGTTGTCGTCTGTAAACTCATCTTTGGTAACCCCAAAAAGACCGTTCAACAGTGGTCCCTGAGGAGTGTGAAAGATGTCATCCTCACAGATGAATTTACACAGACCCGTCCTGACCAAACCTGCACACATTTCATCCCAATCGGCATCATGAACCATTACCCGGGGACTTGACAAAGGCTCCCACTCAGCCTCAGGCTTGAGATACAAGTCAAAATTCTCCACATAATGCTTACAACCGCGGGCGCAAACATCCTCCAAGGGAACCTGACCAATCTCGGAGGGTAAAGCCGGGGACAGGTTGCGCCAGGAAAACCATCTGGCAATCTGCACCTCATCCCCCTTATAGTCAATAGATTTCACTCGTAGGAATTCCTTCCAGTCAACATCACTAACGCATTCGGGGATAGAACATAAACGAGTCACATAATCCTTCACCATTTCCTCCAAACACTTCCTCTGGATGTGATTGGGCATCTGGTCGGAGAACAACTGTCCTCCCCACAGGGAATTTAATGACATCGTCATACATAGCAACCAAGAAAGGACATTGTCAAGTAACTTGGGAAAAACTGCCTCCAACTTACTCCTAGAGGTGGGTAAAGGTAAAAAGTCACGCGAAGTAGCTTTACCCGTGGGCTGGCTGCAGAGCGGCAAAACCTCTAAAAGTAGTTGGTGCAAAAGGGCTCCACAGTCACCTAAAGTCCTTCCCCCTGGATTCAGCGCCGCACACACTTTTTTCTGGGCTCCGGACGATGCAGCCATCAGTTCGAAGGCTGGAGAATTTGGCTGCTCAAAAGCCACCCGTTCATGGCAGCAGCTCTTCTTGAATGAATTCTCATCCGCTGGCTTCGCAGCAGGCACTTGCAGTGGATGTGTCTGTCGGTCCTCAGCCACAACCGGGGAATGTACGATCTTCTCTTGCGAACGGAAGGCCACTTCCATCCCTTCCTCATACGCTCGCTTGCCTCCTCTGGTCTTCCCCTCGTCATCGGGGCCATTCTTCCCCGGGACCTCTACTCTTCTCAGCATCTTCTCTTCCTCACTTAGGCCTTGGAGGCTCCTTCCTCCTTTCCCTTCTTGCCTGGATCTCCTTTGTTGCCTTTCCCTTGTCGACGATCTTTTCCTGCTCCCTTCGGTTGGCCCTCTTTCCCATCGGTCCTTGCTTTTCCCTGACCTTTTCCTCCTGACGGCCTCCCGTCTACCTGAGCAGCATGACTCCTCGCTTTGCTCTCTTGGTACACTTCTCGTTGTGCCGATGTCAGCTCCTCCAATGGCACCACCGTAGGTCCTTCTTGACCCACTAGCTCGAGTCTTTGGCTGACAGTCCAATGACTGCCCGCCAATACAGATTCGCACGACTTCAGGCGTTGAAGTAGTACGTCGACTGCTGTTGCTGCCCGTCCAGCCATGATTGAGTCCACGGCTGAAGCCAGTGTCAGAAGTTCTCGTTGCTGCGGACCCGCTGAGCGGCGATGGAGGAACTGGCGGAAATACGGGACTGCTATGCTTTGCAATCCTCCTGTCTTCCTCTCGACTCCTATCTCCGTCAGCAGTTGATCCCTCATCGAGGACAACGTCTGGGCCCCCAAGGCTCCAGGAAACATTTCTGCAATCCTCCTCACCTTTGAGGTCTGCAGGAACACCCCCGACCCACTGGGATCTTGGTCGTCCAGTCCTGGGCTCGTCGATGAACTCCCGGATGAAGAGCTGCTGCTGCGGTCCTTCTTCCTCAAGTGGCGCCTCGCTCGCCTGAAGACGCGACTCCTCACGCTCTCTTTCGGGTCCAGTCCGGTCCCCTGAAAGAGTTGGACCGGAGACTTTGTACCACAAGCCTTTGCTTTGCTTCCATCGAGAGCAATGCCCTCGGAACTTTCTTCGCTCTTCTTGTCTTCTTTCTTGTCCTTGGGCTTCTTTGCCTCCTTCGACTTCTCCTTCTCTGCTTGATCGTCTTTCTTCTCTTTCTTCTTCTTTTTCTTTTTCTTCTTTTTCTTCTTTCCTCGACTGCTGGAACTCTCTGACCTCTTCTTCTTCACCGCTTCCCTGGCTGGTGGAACTCCCTCCTCCTCCAATGCTGCTGCTCTGGCACGAAGACGAGGTAGTTCGTCGGCACCCTCTGCCGGTAGGGGCAACAAGTTGGTCACCCATCCATCTTCCTCCTCTCTGGTCCTTCCTTTCCTCATCAAAGTGCAGTGAATGAGGTCGTCTGCAACTTCGGCTTTGTTGCAGCCTGTCCCACATAGGTGTGCTCGTACCGCGGGTCGGTCGAAGGCAGTGCCCCAGGTCAAGAGCCGGTCTTGGTTCGTTCCGATGAGGCGCATCTTCACTCTCACTTCGCGCCCCAACACCTCGACGGCTTCTACTTCTCCTGCTGCCTTCCCTTCTTCTCCATAGTACAGCATCTTCAGGCATATGACCCTCTCCCCGGAAGTCAACCATCGGGGATCCATGTGCTTCGACTCCACTTCTCCGCCTCGCTGCCATACTTCTTCCGGGCTCATCCCGGGGACTTCTCTTGCTTCTGCGGGTCTCCTCATCCTCAACCTTCCTCGGGGTCTTGCTCCTGCAGGCCTGTGCAGGATAGGACCTGCTCCGGCCTTTGCCTTCGCCTTCACCTTCGCCTTTGCTTTTGCTTTTGGGGCCATGGCGTCTCTCTCCACGCACGGGCTCGGTCTCGATCGTGTCGCTTCCTCCTCTCACTCGGCTCTGGCCGGTAAGCAGACGTTGGCTTCCTCCGAAGAGGTTCTCTTTCCTCAGACTCGTCGTGTCTAAGGGGTGGATGCAAAGGCTCTGGAGGCCTTTGATTGTCTTCACGTTCTGCGAAATGACGTCCTGCACTTCCTCGCACTGGAAGTGACTTGAGTCCTTCGAGACCGGGATTTGCCTGCCTCCACTCGTCTCGGTATTTCTCACGCTCCTCCGCTTCTTTTGCTTTTCGACGGATGACTGCTTCGGAATACTGAACCTTTTCCTTCGGTGATTCTTCCTCTTCCTCCTCGATCTCTTCCTCTTCGTCACCTACCACAGGTGGGATGTCCTTCTCTTCTTCCTCACTCGCTGTTGATTCTTTCTTCCTCTTCTTTGGCTCTTTGACTTTGTCCTTGGATTTCTTCTTCTTTCTAACTTTCTCTTCACTTCCAGGCTTCCCGCTTGTCTTCACTGAAGGCCTACTTCCTGATGCTGGCTCGCTGGCTTCTTTCTCTTCGGTCTTTGGCTCTTCTTCCTTCGCAGATGGAAGGGGATTCTTTCCTGTCCCTCCGTCGGCCAGTCTAACCGCGTTCTCCTCCACCAAGTCTTGAAGGACCCCGCAGCAGGTCCTCAAAGCACTGAGCACGACACTTTCCTGACTGGCCAGAAGGTGGCGGTTTTGCAGCCAAAAACCTATACGCCGCCAAGTGCGGCAAGCAGCGCGAAGGGAGCATTCCGCGGGCGATGGGAAAATCCCGCAATCCCTACACTGCATCAGCTTGAAGCCAAAACACTAGAAAACCGGTGGTTAGTGTTCGTGAATTTTAAACTCCGAGGGCGTAAGTACATAAAGGTTCATAAATGTTAGATACTTTAGGCAGAAAACAACACTTTAGTTCTACCAATGACCATGATTAGTAATTACGATATATACCTGTGTAATCAAACAACTGCTTTAAAATGGTCGAAGACCACTTTTCATTGGGAAGTGGTCGTTTCATAGAAAAGTGGTCGTTTGAAAAATCCACACATGTCAACAATTCACACCCATCAAGGCCACACATTTTTCTAGCGCCCTCGTTCGCTGTCTTGTTCTCCAAGAAATGCTTCACTGCCACCATGTAGCGGAACATGATTTTCAGACCATGTTTTTTTGGAGAAACTCTGCGACTGATTCTTGCAATGCGCCCAATGTAGTCCTCTGACATGAAGGTAGATTCCGCAATGGGATTGATAACAGCTGTGGGGCACAATCGAAATTGATGCAGAGATGTGTGAACGATGTGCGCAAACATGTGCATCACCGGCTTGAGGGCAAACAAGCACAAACCCTTGTTAAAAGTTGCTTGCGCCAGCTTGGCATAGTTTATCAAAAACGCATGCCCCGAGGAAATCATTTGCCAACTTTCAGCAGCACTCAAAAAGAACGATGCAGCAAATACAACTGCCATGAATTGATGGATGGCCCCACAAGCATCAATGATGAGCTCAATGCAGTGGTCGCCACTGAACTCAAAAAAATTAGCAATGAATATGTGTTCCACAAACTTGCAAACTGTCGCTGTATCCATATTCTTCGACCAATGTCCTTTCGGATAGCTGCGGGATGAAGCATACCCAAGGATCTCCAAGGTAAACTGTGAAAAGTTGACTTTCTCCTTAGTGTCCTTAAGAAATTGTTTGAAGGCAGCATTGAGGTCCACAAGTGAGTTTTCCAAACGGCTCTTCTTGTAAATGGATTTGAGCGCGTATATGACGCATGATGCAGAAAAGTCCTTGCCCAACCCGGCATGGAAGACATGGAACAAATCTGGTTTGTAAAATCCAGCAATGTTACCATCATCAAGCAAAAGGTATTGTAGCATCGGTGAAGGGTCGTTCCAAGGTAACTCGTTCATACGGCCGCACGTTTGAAGCCATTGCGCTGCTGTGATCCTGATGTCCTCAAATGGCGGTCCATGGGTTCTGCCAGCATGACAAAGAAAACATACCCCTTTCAGCACAGAGGTGGATCCAGCACTCTTCCGTACGTTTGCGAAAGATCTGTTGTGAAGGCCCGCTTCACGGAGGAAAGGAAGGTCCCCTGTCAAGCCTATGATAGCAATTCGCCACTGCTCTCCACAACCATAAACGCCTTCATGAAACAAGGCACCCAAGTACTGACCCCATGAATCAAGCAAGGCCAACAATCTGTTTCTTGTACATCTCAGTCTTGATAGCAGTGAACAAAAAGCGATTGGTCAAAGGATTTCCTTTCAAGTTGACACCTGGCTGAAACTTGCGGCATCCGCCGTCGTGTAT
>VSDK01009956.1:531648-560101 GCA_009767595.1 Symbiodinium kawagutii
CGCGTTCGTGTAGCCGCTTGTGCTCTGAACCCGGCACTGGTTGTAGATCAACAGGGTTTCTAGCAGTTCCCTCACCGAAAGCACTGAACATCGAAAGTATCATTATGGCATCCTTTTTGTATGTTCTTCCACCATCGCCATGCAGGTAGAAAGGGATAGTATGTTCGAAGTCAATGGGCTCAATCTGTTGGAAAATCTCATGGTCCGGAAATATTTTCTGATAACGGCACCAAAAATCCTTCAAACAATGGTCAGCATAGGCAATTGGTAACCCAAGCACCTTGTGAAAATGTCCTGCACTGGCAAGGGATTCCGACAGCTGCTTTGGAGGAAAGCATGGGTAAGAGAAGGTCGGATCCAGCTGTAATTCAGTTCTGGGAAAATCCATCGTCAATCCACAAGCAGTTAGGGCTTGGAACAACGGGTCATCAGCACTCTGAACATGCGCTTTAGCAATTCTTGCTAAAGTAGCACATCGGTCATTTTTGCAAGCAGCTTTAGCCTCCTCGACGCAATCAATCGCAGGAGCCTCGGGTTCACGATGCTCATCACTACCATACTCAACATCAAGCCAGTGCACCAACATGCACACACTGTTGAACACACACATGGTATGCTAGCTTACATGGTGTAGTCTGAAGTCACTAGGATTTCTTTCATTCCTTTCGTCCTATGTGATGGCGAGCAGCTCCCTTTGCATAGAGCTTGGCGATGTGGTGGACCGTGTCACTCAACGGCACTCGACCTGCGATGGGTGGTGGAACATAACTTGGGAAACTATTTGTTCGCTGACAGGTGTGCTGCTTCGTGCCGAACACCAACCATATAGCGCCCCAAAGGTTGAAAAGGTGTTTCAACATAGCATTCATGAAAAGCAACCCTGGAAAATTATGATGATAGATGAGATCCATCCCCCATGTTTGCACATCTTGCTCATAGGATTTTTCCCCGCTCGATCTAGCGCAGACACAGGATTTCAAGTGCAGGCATGTATCGACATGCGTTGCCCGGACTGCAGATCCCCCAGAAGCTAGTACTGATTTAACATCATGTTGCTCCAAAGTGCAACATCGCATCAAGATTCAAAACCATGAGCTGTTGCATGGCTTTTTGGGATTCTATTCAGGCTTCACTTTTTTAGCCTTCTTGGCCTTTGCCACAAAGTGCCTGAAGTGAAATATAGTGAAATGAAGGGTCGGGCATGGCAAAGCGATGATTGACCCAAGCAATTTAGTGGGCTATTGGTTTCAATCTTGGCTGCCGGCTGCGCTGAAGCTTGGGCTGTCGTGCCTTTGGACATCCTGGGATGGGGTCATGCTGGTTGAAGTGCAGGATGATGCATCAAGCAACATGTTGACAATCCATGGCGGTATGGTTAGGATACTCGATGCACATGAGCATGCATTAAATTTGTCCAAGTTTCTCTTTGGTGATCTTCTTGAACAGGATTTCCAAATCTGAACTCAACCTGGGTGGCCCATGCCACATGGGCAAACTGGAGGTAGGAGCTCTAGTGGACGCAACACTATTCAGTTAAGAAACTTTTCGGAGTAACCAGTAGTATCTCCTTCGGCTTGCAACTCAGCCATTTTTGGTCATACAAACTATCCACTTCTTTCACGATATTGTCCAGCTTGTCCACTGCCCTTGGAGCGCCAAGGATTGATGGGTGATGTTCAACAAGTTGCGGCGATTTCTTGCTAGCAGGCAGGGCCCACACATCTCAAAACACAGGCAAGAATCTGTTTGCACGCGGGGTCATCATGTCCAAGATCCCTGATCTTATCAGCAACTGTGCACAAGCTGCTCTTGCTCTTCAAAGCGTTCTTGAGATACATTCCCACTCGTGACTTTGCCTAAGTTTGAGCTAGCATCCAAGGGTAGCTTCAAAGACCAGCAACAAAACACATTCGTTTTTTGTGTATGAAAAGCCAATAGAGGCAAAAGGTCGTTGGAAGCTAGTCACCTGCAAAGACTGGTCCCCCTCGATTTCCAAATCTCCGCCAGAGACCCCAAGGTCAGGAAAACCCCCAGAGTCCATGTCAGCATGAGGAAGATCCATCTCATCCCTGTCACATTCATGAGATTGGGAAATGGACAGCCGTTGCATATCTTCACGGCTCAACGTACCCGAAGTGCGGGTGTTCACCCAATACTCCAAGTCGTTCTCATCATATTCGCAGACCCTGCCAGGTGAAGGATGGATAACTTACAAGCACCACTATACTCTATACTTCACTGAATTGAAGATGGCATCAAAAATGTGAGCCTCACCAACTTTTTGCTGGTTGCCCACTTCTTGATCTTGTCGATCCTTTCCCTTAGTTGTCAAGCAGCCTATAAATGATTTTCATGTTGGTATTCATCGTAAGCCCATACCAGTCATGACACGTTTGTGAGTTGTGAAGCCGAAGGGCTGGTTGTATCCAAGCTCCGATTTCATGTCCTCTTCATTGTAAAAACCACCCTTCACTTCAATCTTCTTGGACTTCGTGGTCGTAGAAAGAACTTCGACTCGCTGCAAGAAGAGTGCCTTTAGGGGGAACCAAATGAAAATTCCATCAGCGAAATCTAGCAAGTTTGTATCATCATCACATTTTGTACCATCCCGTTTAATGGATATATAAAACATGCTGCAGGCAACCATGGGCCTTCACTCCACCAGATTTGCACCACATGTTCAAAAGCTTCTCCTTCCCCTTATCTGTCTGCCATAGCTCATAGATATCCTTGGGCACCGAAAGATTACCTGTCGTAGCTTTGGGGCATACGAGACGCTTGACTTTGTCCTTTTCATTCTTGGTCATTGTGGACACATGTAGAACCAGTGGGGCATCCTCAGCTACAGCCCGTTGTTTCACAGGCTCGTCAGCTGGAGTGGATGCATGCTCGCCCTGCGGCTCGGTCAACTCGGTGGCCGATGGTACGGCTGGATCGGTGTAAGGATTGGGCTGCGGTGGCTGGGAAACTTCTGGTTGATGAGGTTCGTCATTCGGTGACACCACTTCCTTAGCCCAATTTATTTATGGGACACATGACCGTTTTAAAGTACCACCTGAATCCCCATTGTAGTAGAACCACCAATACCCGGAGCAACAACAACAACAACAACAGCGCGGGGAAGAGGTATATTATATTAGCCAGTACTACATAGCGACTGTCAATAACGCATAGCCAATTAAGATATCTCCAATGTAAAGGCTAGTGAAAAACCTAAAATGTCCAAGGAAGCCAAAAGGAAGGGATTTCATAATCGGAAGCATGTTAATTAAAACCATATGAAAATATTACACAACCATGGTGTTTATAATTTTGTCCATCAAGACACCTGGGTGGCGCCCAACCCGTTCATCAACTGGGCTTGGCTGTTCACTTGAACATTCGTTTCCTCAACGTCGTCAACAACACTCTGGGGAACTTTGCCAGAGCTGTGCTTCACAAGCTCCGCAATTTGCGCTTGTTGCCTGTTGACAATGTCCATGAGAATCTGCAACTTCCGTTCCTAAGTGAAATGAATTGCAGGAGGGGATACAGCATTACTATAGGGGATATAAGCCATTCATGGTGCGTTAAAAAAATGCAGTTTCTCAAGAAATCCTCCCCTCAAAACAAACAAGTTCATCAACATTTTGAACCAAATACACAAAGTGACGGTTGTGAACCTTGTTCTGGACCCCAGTACTGTTGATGTGCATGTATATAGAATGGTGTGTAAAACAAATCATATGCTTACTAGATTCGCCATCCTGAGCATGACCTCCAGCAGATGGGACCGCTGATGGTGCAGTGGAAGGACAAGGAACAGGGGTCGGTTGAAACAAACGTTCCGAAGAAGGCTTTGGTGCACCTGGTGGAAAAACCAACGAAGATCTTGGTTCTGGGCTTTCTTTGCTATCACTGACTGCGTCCATATCTGCACCCAAATCTCGGCAATGCGGTGGCTTGGGGGGTGCTGCCTTGCAAGATGGCCCCATGCCTGTCATCCTTGCAATCTTAGCGTTGGTATTCTCCAAGGGCTGGGGCCGTTTGGCTGGCAAAGCCTTGGGGGGTGGCACAGCTGGGACTTTTGGCACAACGATAGGTGCGTTGGTTGGGCGTGCAACCGTTTGCACCCTTGCTGCAGGCGGTGCTCTTGTTGCTGTAGGAACCACTCTTGGTAAACCTTTACCATGGCGTGGGTCATCCAAAACAGGCGAACTGGAAGAGCTTGCCACCTGCGGAAAAAAACAACTCCCAAAAAAGGTATATCCTGCATATTTAAACCGATGCAATAATCGCCAAACCAAGGAAAGGGCTTAGGATAATCGATGGTTTGCATGCATGCCATATATCATTTTGATGGTTGCTTCGGGGTCATTGCTGCAGAATAGTACCCACAAATAAATCAATAAAACATTGAATTTGATTTGGCCTGACGCCCCATAGCACGCAACTCTTCCGTGGTGGCAGGGATGGTCGTGGCATTTGAATTGGATCTCCCAACTCCTGGGTTGGGATTCTCCTCAGCCTGCATCTCCATCAAAGCCTGCGTCAACAGCCAAAACAACATATGCTTTGATTTTGTCAAGGTTAAGTCAACCTCCAAAAATGTGTTTGAAACCAAACCAGCCATCAAGATCAAGAGCAAATAACATAGGTTTATCTTATATGATGCTGGCTTTACAGCATGAATGAAGGTGCCTGATAGTAGTTTAAGGTTCATCATGCAAATATTATAATAAATCAACAAACAAACAAGCACACTCACAAACAAACACCCCCCCCAAAAAAAAACAAACAAAGAAAGGCAGGCAGACAGACAACAGACAAACAGACAGACAGAGAGAAGGACAACAACCAACCAACCAGCCAGCCAACAAACAAACAAACGAACAGACAACCAACCAACCAACCAACCAAACAAACAAACAAACAAACAATCAAACAAACCAACAAACAAACAACAAATTAACAAACAACAAATTAACAAACAAATAAATAAACAAACAAACAAACAAACAAACAAACAAACAAACAAACAAACAAACAAACACACAAAAACAATAAACAAACAAACAAAAAAAACAAACAACCAACCAACCAAACAAACACACAAACGGAAATTCACACAAACAAACATGGAAAGACAACAGCAAACACAACAAACAAACCAACAACCACAACAAAAACAAAACAAGTTGTGATGGGCCGGCACCTATCATCCTAAGCCTGGACATGGTTAGTTCGATGTAGGTTTAGGTTTTCCCAAGAACAATAATCAACCCCCAAAATGTCGAGCAGGCCTGCTGCATTTTCTTAAGCTCTTCAGGGTCATCTGGTAGTTCACGCTTGATTGCACGAAGGCAATCGGCATCCATGTGCCCGATCCCACCGAGCAAAGTTGCCGCGCTCCAGCCCGCCCGAAGAACCGTGTGAGGTGATCCCATGATCAGTCCTGCAGCAATTGCAACTGGCTGCATTTGGAGGATGCGGTGTTAACAAACGATGAATACCCAGAAGTACCGAGATAGCATCTTAAGCCCATCAAAACTGATTCATATCAAATGGTGTCGTTCAAACCAACATTGTTTCGAACAAATCTGTTCGAATCTTGTTCGAACAAGTTCGAAATTGCTATAAATTGAACATAATTGATCGAAAAAAACGGTCGTTTGAGCGGAAGAAAGTGGATGTTGCTCACAAGAAAATGGATGTTGCTCACAAGAAAGTGGATGTTTCGAATTCATCGATTTTCGAACAAATAGTACCATGCTCTATAATAGTCTCAATTGTGGATCGAAGCTGTTCGAACAATGGTTGAACATCATTCGAACTATGTTGTCGAATCCATTTCGGTGGAGTTGGCTCATTTGTTCGAATTTTCTCGAATACGAAGATAAGCTTTGATTTCGAATGATCTCATATGATAGTTTTCGAATTCATGGGGTGTACAAAAGATGTCACTTTTGAAAAGCTTCATATGAGCAAGCGCTTAGTGAAAGCAAGCTGAGCCACGCCTAAAGGTAACCGATGGTATATTCGATCATACACATGGGTTGATAAGTGTTTTGCATGTTCATGGAAAGCCTAAACTTTGGTAATCATGGTGATCATCCTTGTGACCAAAACCAACATGCAGCGCGGACTGCCAAAACAGAAAGCCACGATGTTGCGATGCAGCAGGCCTCTACTTGCAGCACTTGCCCACACGCACTCAACAGCTGAAATGGCTATGGAATGCCAATGATCATTCGGCTTCTTTGCAACCCTTTGCTTTAAAAACAGTTAATGGAGGAAACATTGCCCGATGAAAATACATAATAGCATCGTGATCAAGTATATGTTGTTGAAACTTCTTTTCCTGCAAATGCTTGCGGAGCAATTCATGCTGATCAAGAGGAGTTTGCAGAACTGAACATGTTGGGAGAATCGAATCGTCAACATTGATGACCATTGAGATGCCTGAGGTGCAAAATCATTATGATAAGCGGTGCCAAAAAGAAACCTTCCAGGATCCAATATACCGAAATTATTGTTGAAGATTCCATTCCCAAAGCATCGGAGAGGGGCTGGACTGTGTTTCAATTGTTTTGGACAGGCACCATGCTTTTGCTCACAATTCAAATTGCGGTTGCTACTCACAGCCGCTCGGGAATAATCCATTCCCACCCTGCTGGAACGCAAAGCCCTTTGGCGCCCAACAAGTAGCGGGCAACATCCCTGAGCTTTGCATCCTCCCAGGTGTCTCCAAGACCATCCTGGCTTTTCCAAAGGAGCTCCAGCTGCTTGGCAGCTGTTTTAAGGGGGATGTGCTGCGGGCGTTTCATTTCGTCCACCATCGCTGGCAAGACAGCTTTAGCCATCTTGAGAGCGAACTCGCGTGTATAGGTCCTTAAGAGGCCGATGGTTTGTTAACAAAACTATACCATAGGAAACAAAAGACGTTTTTACAAATCACAGTAATTCAATATATAATTTTTTTTCAACCAAGTTTCTGCGTTGATCGCAACTGCTTGGATCCATGGTATCTCTTCTTTCCGTTCTTGTCCTGGTATTGGACTACTGTTTTGAAGTCGGGGTTCTCGAGTTTCAACTTCTCGCGGTACTCTTTGGTGAGTTTGCCCAACCAGAATTTCTTGATAAACGGGGAATTGCTCCAAAGTGTGGTTCGCTTTGGTGATGGTGATTTGAAGAAGCACATCCAAAAGCTGCAGCGAAAGACCTTAGCAACACTGCTCAAAGGAAACCTACCGTATGGTGTTGAATCCTTTTATTGTTTCCCTGCTTCCCAATGCAAATGAACAATTCTTGTCAGCCCACCAGATTCAAACCCGGGGTTATCATATCGGATGAACTTGATACTTCGGTGACCATCAAAAGAATATTGTTAGCGGCACTAGCCGGCAAGATTGAGTATGAAATTTTCAGGGGCCCCTTCCCTCATACAACCGCACATATTTAATGAATTGCATATCCAAAAAACAAAACTGAAAACTAAGGCAATTCAACATGGTATAGCTCCAAATTTGTTCAAAAAAGTAGTGGATTAAATGATTACGGTGCCCACTACAGCTATGCACCCTGGATTCCCAAGTGATTGAGACCCTGACCCGGATAAGCTGGCATACCCATTGTAGCCGTGGATGTCTCCACAACAGCGACGACCCTGGTTGCTCCACCACAAAGGTAGCTCCGAGAGCAGCCACCAACAATATGGTCAAGGCTAGTCGGGCTGCCATCAAATTTCCTTCTTGCACGCATGGCAGCAGCTGGTTGCCTAATGGGTCAAAGAATGACCTAAGGGAAGTGGGTCTGCAAATAGATACCCATGTTGAACACTTTATTCCGCTCCAGTTGCAGAAGCCTTCAATGTCCCCCCGCAGGATGCTCACCAGGTGTGTCCTTACTAGCTAGCACGTGAAAGGAAAAAGAGACGGGAAAAGAGATAAAACAAGAATGGAATCAATCTCACATAAGCTTGCTGGGTGCTAGTATCTAAGACTGGCACGCAAAGCCAGCTGGAGTCAATGCATTCATTGCTGGGTGCATCTCAATGTCCAGCTGCGCGCTGGGACCACATGTTTCCCTGACTGCGGAGGTCAAGGCCCCTTTGCCTGCATAGTGTTCCACAAAGACGTAGCCCTGAGCTTCGTTGCAGGTTTCATGGCTTGGCATGGCGCACTCCCATGCATGGACGATGATAATATTGATATAGATTTCCAGATCGACGTGGCCACCAAAAATGTTGTCTTATAGATTCCATGAAAAACCATAATTTATATATGATATTATGTGCAGGGGGTGTTGCAATAAACCCTTGAAGGAACATATGTCATGTTTCATGTTCATGTTCACCTGGGTAATGATGGAACTAAACTGGCAGCGCTGGCATGGGGCGAGCCTCGGTTAGCTCAATGTCTTTGTTCCAGTAAAGGAGGAGGACGACAAGGACAAACAACTGCCAAACGAGATTGAAACTAGCGAGCAATAAAGATTCCAACTGGCATCATGTGTTTGCAACAGTTGCCAAACAATCATGGGCAAGCACAAGGGCCTTCGGGGCCCCTAACTTCAGGAGTGAGAGGCCAACCCTTTCAAAAGCACGTCTCGCCATTGCAACCCTAGCAACTATATACCAAAAGCGCTTGAGCACGGAAGACTCTGGTTCACATCGCCCGATTTATGCATGTCAAGTTGGCACCAACTTCCTATCCACTTAAATCAGGATGAATCATGCGCAAAGCAGGGCCAGGGGGGTCAATGCCTGGCCGGGCAGGAACCCGTGGAAGGTCCTCATCTTCGGAGAGCTCACCAGTACCTCCAGCAGCCAGGACAATCTGGGGGTGATTCAAGATGAGGGGAAAAATAACATGTTGAGGGATCCATTTCACTCCAACACTTGGGCCGGTTGGTGAATCTGGATTTGAACTGTGATCTCAAAAACCAATCCACCGTTAGAGCTTATCCTTGGGCAGGAGTCCCAATCATTGACCATGCATATCATATTGTTTGATCCTGCTGCCGCCAAAACTTTTGAAGCTGTTCGCTGCGGTGACTTGAACGGACACCAAATGTGGGCATCATACAGCGCATGTCTTCAAATTGTGTGTGAAGGATGCTGAAGGCTGGTGAAATCCGTTTGAACCAAAACAAACGTATGCATGCCCAATAGGCTACATCACATGGGACTCTGTGGCCCCAAAGACCCCTTGTGAAAGTTCAATGCTTTCACAAAATCAAAACTAGGATGAGTATAGCTATCATCCAAAATGTCGCATGGAGATCGCAGTCGTTACGCCGAGCACTCAGGATCCAAGGGAAGCAACAAACTTCCGTCCAGCAGCATTCAGAGTGGAGCCTCGGCCGAAGTTCACAAAGTGGAGGTCCAGGAAACATCAAGTACCCCAGTTAAAACCATGGTTAAAAAACCGTTTGCTAAATGCCCTTTAAAGAAAACTTGGGGAACCCACCAGGAGTGGAATAAGCATAGGAACGCACTTTCTCATCCATCAAGAACTCAGCAGCCAGCTCCTCGGGATCACCTCAAGCTTGTTGCCATTCTCCTTGATCTTGGCGCAGCATAGAACCCACCACTGTTCCTTCAAGGTTTTTTGCGATAACGCTTACAAGGCTTACAATGTTTCTAGGCCCGGTGGGCAACCAAAGGGGGCTTGGCTTTCAAAACACAAGAAGAACGAAACATATCATCAAAGGGCCCGATTAAACACGGTTTTGTTGGGGGCGCATCAACAAAAAAGAATTGAATCTTTGAAACAAAAAGAAGTCTCCTCAGCCCAAGCTTGAAGCTGGACTTTTTTCTGGATCCACTTCATGTAGCTCTCACGAATGGCTGACCATCGTTGTGGGTTGACGGCGGATTGGAAGCGCTTGGCAAACGTTTTCTTGACGTCATCACCTGCACCCTGCTCATCATCATCATCATCATTTGCGGACTTGCGTTTCTTCCCACCGCTCTTTGCTTTGCCCTTAGCCTTAGCCTTAGCCTTGGCCTTGGCTTTCGCCTTGGCCTTGGCCTTGGCTTTCCCTTTGGCCTTGACGCCGGAACCCTTGGCACTGGGTCGCTTCTTCACTGGCTCATCGTCATCCTCGTTGTTCTCCTCCTCCTCTTCCTCCTCCTCCTCTTCCTCATCCTCCTCTTGCATGGCTTCCTCTTCATGCTCTTCTTGGTCTCCATCATCCTTTGCCTCTACGTCCTCCTCAGCATCTCCTGCAACAGCCATCTTCTTACTGGTTTTCGCTTTGGAAAGGGCTAGCTGTTGCTCTCTGATAAAGATAGCAGCCGCTTGCGCCTCTGCCTCATCCTTCTTGACTCCACCCACAGATGCTGCACCCTTTGAATCCTGACAAGATGAATTGTGGCAAGGGGGCGCTGCCAATTCAGATTCAACCATGCAGAACCGGTTGGCTTTTAATGAAGCTACTACCCATTAAAATGTTAATGAATGCATGGAGACCCATGTTCATAGTCCTTATGTTTCGTGGACTTTGATCGGAACATCTCAGAATCGACTACTGCAATTTGCGCATTCAAAGTTTCAGCGCTAAATTCCATTGGCAAAGTCTCCAACTCGTCTTGGTTCTTCACGCTCGGACCGGGAGTTGAGCGTGCACTTGAAGCAGCAGCTGCGCCTGCATAAGATTAGATTTGCTGACTCCGATGTTTTTCTTCGAGGTTGTTACTAAAAAAAAAGTTGTTAAATTATGATGGGGAACTTTCGGAAGGCGGCGGAGGTTTGGCAACGACTGTCGGCTCTTTCTTTGAATCAGGTTCCATCTTGTCAACGGAGCTCGCTTGCCTCAAGCCCATTATGGAGTGTTGGAAAAACATGGTGCCCCAATTTGGGAATACGGTTGTTGTTGAACCCGACTTGCCCATCACCAATTGAATAGACTAAACATGACTGAACTATACTGAACTGAAAACAAAAACTAATGCAGGAATAGAAACTGATCAGCAATCTTCATCTTCACCGCTGCCAAAAGGGTTGACAAATGTCGCCTGTCCTCCTCTTGAGAGCGGCTGCTGGCGGCGGCAGCCTCCTGCATAGGAATAGGAGATTCCACAACCACTTCAACATCGGATTCCGGACCTTTTCCATCTTGAACTGGGGGATAAGGCTCTTCAGGAAGATATTCTTGGGATTCATCAAGAGGAGCCACCTCCATTTGCTGTGTCTCCGCGTCAGCCATCGCAAGCTGGTGAAGCTCACACAACGATTGCTGCTGCTGCTCTTCAAGTTGAGAGCTGCTGCGGGATAAAGATTGACGAAGTGAAAAGTTGCTTATTTCATCATCCTCTGAATTGATTTCCCCTTCCTTATCCAAACCATCCGCTTGAAAGATAAAGGGAGTTCGGCCCTCCTAAGTTGCTAGATTTCAGAACATATCCCAAAACTACTACTCGACAGCACAACTTAAAATCAACTAGCCATCGAAAATGATGAGCAAGATCAGGCAAGGTTCTTCTCTAGCTTTCGTGAAAGCTTTTGACAAGTCCATGACCAAGTCTCGAACTTTCTTATCCTAGGCTTGAAGATGCACTTAGAAAATGTTAAAATCATTCTGGGAGCACCCTAGGATATCCCCAAAAACTATGTAGGGTAAAATGACACCAATTTGATCAAGGGACACGCGGCAATTCCCATCGTTTCCATTTGCGACGTATGACGCCCAACATCTTTTTCAATGAGCAGGCTACCCTATGGCAAACGGAAAATGCATCATCATCCGATGTATTCCTCTCCATCAGCTCGTAAAAGGCAACCACTGTTTTCTCGATTGGTGGAAGGAGACGTGTGCAAATAACACCAGTACTTGCCATATGCTCCGTATGTCAAGCGCTGGGGGTGGGGAAAGGAGCGGCCCCTTGTCACTCTGGATAATGGAGAACCCCTGGATAGCTGGCTTTCGAATTGAGCGAATAGTCTCCCACCGGCGGAGGCATGGCTCAACAAAAGAGAACGATTTTCTGAGACGTTCAATCTCCATCTTGGGCAAAAAAAGCTTTGTCACCAAAAGGTTCTAGATAGACCCACAAGCCAAACAAGGTTTCTTCCATACCGGCTGCACCCACTATCGTTCCCAATTCCCGTGGGCACGGTCCATGTTCTTGGCCCAAGGATTGGATCATCGCAGCTGAGACCTGGCACGGACAATCACTTGGCCGATGCTGAAAATTGCAGCTATTTCCGGGCAGGGGTGCTGGTGTCCCAAACCCATCCAATCATGGCAGTAAGACCTTCATAGGACATGGCAAGTGCTCAAAGGACATCAACTACCAAGCACTCACAGTTGAAGTTGTTGACTTATTTGTTTGATGCAATCCCCGTCCTTTTCTCAAAACAGGGCTGTGCCAATCTATTCCGCAATCATGTTGCTGCCAGATGTGCTTCTGCTGGTCTATCAGAGGCTATAGTCAAGATATGTTGTGCTAGCCATCTTTGAAATCAGTCTGATTATATGGAATCCTTCTCTTCAAGACTCGCTGGCGGCGATGCACGGCAATGCTGATGCTCATACATACATACAATACATACACATACATACAGGGTATGGGTTCAAAGGAAAGTGGTCGTTTCATAGGAAAATGGTCGTTCAACATAACATCTGTTTCTTCATGGTCGTTTACTTTCACAGGTAGTTATATATAGCCATGACCACTATTGTCAATCAAATCGGCCTGTGAGCCTCAGATAAATGGCAGGGCAGTCAAGCAACCAGCAAACTGCATGGATTCGAACTTGGATTGTGGCCGAGTAGATACAACTACAAGTTCGAATCCATGCGGTTAATGGGTTTCATCCCCGACTAGGCCGAGTAGATATATTACTACATACTACAGTAATCCAACCAATATGGCCGCAATCACTGCGATTTGCTTCCCCTCACAACTTTAAGTCAAGACCCAAGTTCGGTCGGTTCCGGGGGCGATTTGCACCAACTCGTGCCTTGAGGGGGTAAACCATAATCACAAAGATTGATCCTATGTTTTGAATGATACCAAGATCATTACACAAATGATTCGGGAAAAAAAAAACATTGATCTATTGGAGCACTTAATTTTTTGAATGGCTCAGTTGGACTGGACCACTTAGAATCACAATGAATCGCTTGTTCTTTGAGCATCTAGGTATTTGTCACGCTTGAATTGGGGTTGTCCACAAAAAGAGACAAAACATCCCCAAACTACAAAGCATTTGAAACCGTGGAATTTCACTTGTGTGACCTCACATCTGCATCCAAACCTCTGTTACAGCACTTTCCTTGCAAAATGTTCACCCCAAAAAATCCTCAGAGTCGCAATGATTTTATTCCAATCAACTCTGGTCTCACTCAGTGGAGGCCCAGCCCTGGCTCCAACCTCGGGAGCATCTGCTGGCTCGCTCTCCGTTTCCGAGTCCGAAATGGGCGCCTTGACATTGAGGTCCTGGACATGTTGGACACCGACCAACTTCTGCGCAACAGATGGCCATGGCCTTCGAACACGTGCATACATATAAATGTAGAAGCAGAGACATATACATTACATTGTATATAACTGTACTGTATAAATGATCCATGGTCCATGCGTACACTGATGATATGGGTATCTGTATCTTATGTTCTATTCACACATGATCTGGCATCTAAATGGAATGGTTCAAGTTCAAGCCAGAAAATCAACAGGACTGGGCTGCTATCTAGACCATTTTTACGCCGGCATGGAGTCAAACATGGGCTTTTGCGGACACAGCAAGATCTGCATGATCAAATAGGCATTCCACGGCATAAAGCCATGAAAACAAAGTATCAGGCAAATCGTATCCAATCCACGTTGCTTCACACATATAGTATGCCCCTAGTTCGGCCATGCTTTCGTATGATTCCTAGCAGCCAGACTAGGGACACTAAAGTCCAAGTTCTTCCAGATCAGCGCACCTCATCATCTGAAGCATCCGCCCATTTGCCCATGTGAACAGGGACCTAAGGACGCCAGGTTGCACCATAGCTGCAATGCACTGCTGGGTGGCCAAAGGGATGGTGCCAATGTCATGTCTGGCTAGGTGGGCTTGGAGACCTAGTTTCCTGCGATAGCTCACCATGGTAAATGATTTGGTGAGTGAAGTGATTCCCTATAATTATGGTTCGGAACCAATGACTTAGTAGGTAGGTATGCATATCCAAGTCGGCGCATGAAGATGAAGCACGCACACCCGCTGATCAAAGCCATGGATGATCATTTCTCAGGACATGAAGCGTCCATCGGTACACTCTGCTTATTGGCGCTCCAGAAGGCAAACAAAACTAGAATGATGCGGTAAATGCTTCAGCTTTGGTTGAGACTATACCTCGCATCATGTGAAGAGAGGTATCCATGCCATCTACATCTGACGATGCAGCAAATTTCTGGGGTGAATCGCAACAACCGTTCCGATTCATCAACCAGAAAAACATCCACACACCAAGGTTTCTAGGCTCCCACCACCTCGTGTGAACAAATGGTTGCAATTCCAGGGTGCTTGCAGGTAAATAACCACCAACCAAACATTTGGTAGATGAACATCGCAACGAAGACTAGCGACTAGCTTGTTCATTCTTGGGATGTGCTGGGGCTGTGGTAGAGGGGCCCGTGACCCATATCTTGAATTTAAGCTCCCAAGACATCTTGGACCTCCCCTAATTGTGCTTCAGAGAACAGGAGCAGCTTTGATCTCGTTGATCTTTTGCTGGCGTTCCAGCTCTTTCTCCTTTCGCCTGAGAAATCTTACCGTCGTGCAAGAGGGCCCCATCTGCATGAATGAAAATCTGTTGGATGCATCTCCAAAATTATCAAGCAGCACCTTGGGCACACCAATGCGCTCTGCCGACTGTCACTGGACCAGTAAATGACTACTTGGTTTATCCAAAAAATTAATGGTTTTGTCAGAGACATGCGACATCGTGGCTGCGACCAACAGTGGATGCATTTCTGAGGCTTGAAAATGCTGACAACTGGAGACAGGTTGACAATTCACAAGGAGCTATCAAACAAGTGACGGGCTTTGTACAGTATGAGTCAATGCAACAAATGGACAACCAAATCTCCAAATCTCGGAGACTTGTAGATAATAAGAAAGCCCAACAACCACCACCCATTTGGTGCGAGGGGTTTCCGAGGGCTGCGACTAGCCCCAGCCGTCGCAGAATCTTCGCCTCAAGATCTTCTTTTCCTGTTGGGCGTCGAGTGTGTTGGCTGATGCAAACCCAGCAGTAGCTCCGGGGAAAACACCATGGTTGGTGAAAGGTAGGAGCTTATGAATCTCCGAAATACAGCGCTCTTGATTTGCATCTGTCAGTTCCCCAAGTCTCATCTGCTTGCATTTCGACTCCTGACAAATGACGATGGGGAAACATCGAACAGGTGTCCCTCATCAAAGTGCTCTCACTGAGGCTTGTCCGCGCCTCATTGAGCAATGCGAAGCTCGCCATGGTGACGACTTCTGGAGCAAAATAAATGGACTGATTTCGTCTGAAAAAAAGGGCCGGGTTCGCGGTCCTCAGCGAGTCGACAGTTGGCAGATTTGGGGAACTCAGTGAGTGGTGGAGTGGTAATGGCAGGGATCCCTCGTCATGACAGCATGATCACCACGGACCCTTGGACCCAACACAACCAACCGAAGCACCAGTTTGTCATACACTTAAGAACACAGTGTAAACCTGTAGGTATACGGTACTTGTGCATGTCTGCATGCAAGGCATTAGTTTTCATGGATGATATCCAAGTGTACCGATCAGAATCCAGTTCAGGATCATTTGAGCAAATGGGGCAGGCCTTTGGCCCATGAATTGCCATCGAAAATAAGTAGCTTTGGGATCTTTTTGGAGTTTCTTTTTTTTCGAGATGAGAATGTACAAAAGAGAATGTTTGAGGACTTAAGCCATTTGGCGGAGAAGTCCGCCCGGTCTCACAATCAGTACCACAAGCATCATCCGCCGTGAGTACAATCATTATCCTCCTTACTGACGCAACAGTGAAGGCATTTGCGATGTACAGAACAGAAACGATGTTGAGATTTTACTATACATAACCCATACTACTATGTCAGTATGGATCAATGGAATGAAGAGCAAATCAGAACATAACAACACTCCATGGTTAGCTTAATGACTATCAGCTAACCATCATTAAGCTAACCAACACCATTAGTTAACACTAACTCCATGGTTAGCTTAATGACTAACTATATCATGATTATAATCATCATCCTTGTAATTTTTACTGTCAGATTTCATCACTCCCAGGTAGCCACTGGGCTCAGAACCTCTTCAACTTCGGCAACTGCAGGCTTAGACCAGTGGACGCGGCAGATGCCAATGTCTGGCCAGGAACCCAAATCAGGTGGTTCAGGCAGGATGTTGGATCCGAATTGGTTGATTCAATGAAGCATGAGGATGTAAATGGTTCAACAAGATTTAAAACATCAGGGTGATTATATTCTGCATATGTTTGCAGTTCTATGCTTGTATTTATTGATACTAGTTTGCTTGTGTTTTCTTGTACAAATGTAGTCAAGAGATCATCTTGGATAGCACACTTGAATCTTTTGTGGTCGGCATTCAGATGATCTGAGTGCATACAGGTGGGTATGAATCAAACGAAGTACAGCAAAGACCCATCAAATGTGCCAATCTGTAGTAGTTGCTAGTGAAAATCTGAGGGAAAAAGTCCGACTCGCAAACGCACACCTGTACTGCAATACTTGACCAGCTACATCACCACACTCCTTTAGTTGGCCTGATCCACAGAATACAGGAGGGAGAATGTGTACATGGTGTGCTATTGTTCAGGTCATACACTCGATATACGGAGATGGAGACATAGAGATCACACATCATCTGCGTGGTCATCAGCAGAATCTCCAGTGCTCAACCTCAACAGCCGTAGCCAAGTCCCTACCTTGATCGAACGCACAAAGCGGACACACGAAAAATGCTGCGGCGTCAAGAAAAAACGCGGAGTTCGAGGCTGAAAGCTGCAGAGAATCCAGCAGTCAACAACTCCATCTCCGCCTTTGGGCCTGCGATGGTGCAATGCAAAACATATGCACGCAATTAAGATGTCCAACAACCAAAATCTTAGAGGTAGGTATCTACATATACTTCTGAGCATTCACCCTTGAGTAGAGCCAAGGTACAGTGATACCGATAGCAATCTATTGAGTTGAAACATAATATTTCATCCTCGACAATGTCTGAACACGTTCTTCGATAAACTAGTACAATGCCTGAACATCGGCAAGTAGCGACTTGGAAGGTATACCTTGCTCTTGGACAAGTCAAGTTGCATGGACCACATCTCGTAGTAGTACCGCCTAGGCCTGGGCCTGTGGTGTATGCCAGTGTAAAAAAGCTTGCGAACCGGACTGTCTGGATTGTTACACCTCAACAATCACCGTTCAACTGCAGCCATGAGTAACCATCGTTCACCAGCTCACTAGCAACCGCAGAAGCTGACCTTCAGTATCTTCAAACCTTGCGACAGGTACAGCAGCTCTTCCGGATCCAAATCGCTCCCTCCCAACCAACCGCTTCGGCACAGCAGTCACCACTGCTTTTCCGCCCTCAAATGAAGCCACTCCGCAGCCAGTCAGGCAGCGGTTGGCCTTTCCGGAAGTCTTCAGCACCTCGCAGGGCACACTGGTCGAGGTCAGCCACGTTGCCCGTGGGTGTCCACACTCTGAGGTATCCCAAGGGGTGACAAGATGGAACAGTCACATGGTGCTCATGAAATGGGACAATCTTACAACATCCGAAAACTATTTGAACAATGGCCCGACCATAGTTTTTCTGCTGAGTCAAACACATGGAAGTGGGTCCATCGGCATACCTGCTCACATTTTTGAGGTTGATGGTACTTTCAATACTTGGGTGTCAATCAAACCATATCAAATCCATCAATTGGATGGTTCTCCACTGAAAACGTCAATTGGAGCAGTGTCCAAAATCTGCAAACGGCTCGAACCAACTGGTCATGCAGGGATTTTCAATGTCATGAAAAACTTCCCAGTGACATGGGCAACAAACCCTCAGCACAACCAGAAGCGCTACCACGGACGACTTTCCACGTTGCTCAACGTTGATCGACGCGTCCCAGGCGCTGTAGTCTGGGATCCCTTCGAGTGATCCAAAGATGGCTCCACCGGTCCAGGCAGCACAGATGGGTGCGAAGTCCAGGGGCGTCACTCGCAGCTTTTCGGCCAGCGCTGATAAGGCCTCGGTCCCCGAGCTGAGAACCGGGGCCTCCACGTGTACTTGGGTGGTTCAAGGGGATATGGCCATGGGTCAATATTGACCAACCAACTAATGGGGGACAATCACCAATAATAATAGGGATAACAATGGTTAATGATGGGGGTACCAGGGGTACAGGGTTTTGAGCCACAGCCATATTCAGATGAAGGGATGAGGATGATGACATTGATGGATGATGTGTGTGTGTTGCCACCAAACATTCCAAGATCAAGTTGTGGGAGATTTTTGAGACTGGTTGCTGGATTTGGTTAGACTCTGATGAATATGATTTTGCCGGTTGTATACCCAATTACCCAATTGACTTCATCTAGTCCTCCACATTTTGAGGAAAGGTCCAATCTGACTCTCAAGTACACTGGAATGGCAACCAGCTCGTTGGTCCGAAAATCTCTGGTCACCCTCCGCTGCTGCAAGCCGGCGCAAGGGTGGACACACCTGAAGGGATCAAACTTCACAACAGGGTGCCAGCATTGACTGCCTTTTCAGGGCAGTGGCAGGGCCCCTTGCCACCAAACCATGTAGACCGTGTCAAACCAGCTGGCTTGTGCGGTTAACCGCTACTCTGTTAAGGGCTGACCCCTGATAACAGGTCTTTTACTGATAAACAAACTGATTGAGACCACTCAACATAACAAATGACCCTGAACCACAGGGGTTGAGGAAACCACTGCTAATCATTGAAGGATAGATTATAGATTTGCTTAAGAATAAAGCCTAAAACCACTCATACCGGTCGTAATGGCTAATATCATGTAACCATTTATTAACAAGTGTTAAGCTGTTAAGCCAAGAATGTTCAGATACTATTGTCAACATCAAGTGTCAAGTGTTGACAATTAGTAAACTGCTGTTAGCCAATGTAAACCACTACTAGCTATCAATGACCATCCTTAAACACTATGGTTCCCACAGTTCCGTAGAGGTTTCCACGGGCTTCCAGCAGGTTCCATAGAGGTTTCCCGGGGGGTTGGCGGTGGAATCGCGCCTGGTGTTGCCGCAAGGCCTTCTGCAACTCTTGTGCTAGTCTTGGCAGCAAGCCACGCAGGGTAGCAGCACCTGCAAGGGATGGATGGCAATGATTGGATGGTCATAAACAGCTTGATCAACCAATCATTGGATTTGATGAAGCCAGTCAATTTCCAAGTCCAAACATTTGTTCAAGAATGATTGGACTTAGGCAACAACTGGCTTGATAAGCTAGTCAATCCTTTCTTGATGATGGCCAAGAAGCTAACAAACCATCAACCTAATTGGCTGTTGGATGATGGCAATCAACAACTCTTTGGCTTCATAAAGAAATCATGAACAGTGTATTAGCAAATGTTCACCACAAAATGCTGATAGGTAATGAATCATGTAAAAGCAGATATAAATGATCTTGGTAATACTGGTAAGTATATACAAGTACCATGTAGTTCCATTTGAAAGCAAAGGCTCGCAATATATCCTCGGGCAAACTGACCTGAAAGTAGAAAATCCAACATATTCAAATGGTGTTAGTTTGCCACAGGGTAAGTGTTGTATGTTTTGGAAATCAGGCATCAGAATAGTTGGTAATAGCTTTGTCACATCCGTTGGCATCTCTTGGCTTTGAGTGTTGATGGGAGATCAAAAGATCAACCAACCTGCTTTGATGCTACATCACAACTCGTACTGGTTTATGGATCCAGCTGCATCTCACATCTTGTTGGATATTGTTGGTCACTAGTCCCTACTATAGTTATCATCATGAACCATCGAACATAGCCATCATTAACCATCATCAACCATCATTGAACCTTCACTGTCATTTCGCATTAGAAAATATTTGAAACCATCATTGCAGTTCATTACAATTATATGCTCAACCGTCTGAGCCACAATTCTGAACCATCACCATCATTTGCCTACAAGATGAAGCACCCTCATATTGACACGAACCAACATTGTGGGCCATTATCAACCGTCATCAATCATCAACAACTATATTTATCATCAATGAACCCTCATTGAACCATCATTGAAGCATTCAATGAAGCATTCATTGAACCATTCATTGAACCATAATCGACCATTACCAACCAAAACAATCTACCTTCATCAACTATCATCAACCATATATAATCAGAACCATCACCATCATTCACCATCATTCACCACCAGATTAACCACAATTCATCATCAGCACCCATCATTAACCATCACCGTCCTTTACCATGACTAATCCTGATTAAACCAATATATTCACCATCATTAATGTCATTAATCACGAAAAAAATCCCCTCATTCATCACCAAAACCCATCAGACCCCCGCTGGATCCATGTCCTCCGGTCCCTTCCCCAGCGGAAAAATCCATCGCCTCCGCAAATCACCACGTTCTGCACCACCTGGCGCCGCACGTCCGTGGGGCTCAGCTCCAAGGCCCGGATGAAGGCCTGCCGGCGACGGCGGTGTCGTGGCGTCATGTGGGGGTCATACTGCTGGTAGTCTAATGGTGGTGTCGAAAGGTAAGAATGGTGGTGAGTATAATGGCTTTGATGGTTATAATGGTTATGATGGTCAGAATGCTTTCAATGATTGGTGTTGAGGGTTATATTGGTTTTATATACTGGTCATAGTGGTTTTACGGGTCGTAATGCTGAGTCTAATAATGGTAGGTCTAGTAACGGTCGTCTTTCATGGTGGTTGGTGCAAAGTTATGCAAATTAAACTGTGTAGAATCACTCGTTTCATGTTGTAATGTTGCAGAAGTACATACTGGTTTCACGAATGAAATGCATTCTTGTAGTGGTATATCAATACTATGAATTTACTAACAAATGGTACAGTATGATGGTATCATGCTCAGCGACGGTCTATGTAACGATTTATGCGGATTTGTAACAGTATAATGTTACAGACGTATCATTGATAATGGTACGATGCTATGTGCTGGTATCGTAGCGTAGTTGGTATCATCTGGTTTATGGTTTCAACCCCTATATATATATATATATATGAAAAATATCAGTCAACCAATCAACCATTGGTCAATACTAGGGAAAATAGATATCTTTAAAACCAACATCCCGATGATAATTACGCATTTGTTTTACAATGGTACGGTACGCTCTTATGATGGCACATAAAGATAATGATCTAGTGGGACGACATATTAATGTGACCATAGCTGCTCACCCAAAATGTCATGGTTAACCATTGATGATGAACTTTGATGAACCCTGATGTTTTCCAAAGCAGTGGCAAAAGGGGCCCTTGCAAGAGCAAGAAAATAGTGAAATCATGGTAATTTCATAAAGGAATTCATTCAGAGGTGATTTCTTGTTTCACTTCAGAAAAGGATCGCGCAATCAAAGACAAATTTGAGCGGGAGAAATCGCAATTATTGGGAAATGTTAGGTTCCAGGCAGCTTGGTTGTCATTTTCATTCCCCTTTAGCCAATCCTATTCAACTGGCAGAAGACCAAGTTAGATCAAACTGAACGTGAGATTACTCAATACTCTTCAACTTCAAAAAACTGCTGGCGAGAGGTGGATGGCGCAACAAATGAACTGTTCAATGGTGTCTTGGACCTTCCCTTGTTATTGGTTAGTGAAGGCTGGGATTCCATGCTGGGCAATGGACCCCATCGCCTATCCTGAGTAGCCACTGTCAACCACGACCCGTTGAATCCCAAAAGCCATGCCACGACGTCATTGCCCGTCAGAAATAACCATGATTCAATGACTCCATTCTTGATCAGAACTCCCCCATCCATGAACCAGAGGTTGTTGCAACCGGGTGTTGAGAAGTTCATTGAATAACCTTGGCTCATCCACCTAAAACGTTAACCCCGGATTAATAAACCACGGGTATATTAGTTGGGGCGGTACCATTTTAATCGGAAACCAGTTGCCGAACTTGGTGGATAGCCCCTATTCATCAACTAAGTGTTTTGCTTCATCCAGGGTTGGCATTGCAGCTCGTCAATCTAATCATTGACCTGGTAAGAAGAATTCCTGGGCAACCATTCACATATAGGTGTTTCTCAAGTCATAGGGGCACCCCCAGTTCTCATCCATTATTAACCATTTATAAACAATAAACCAGCCATAACTTGGGGGTCCCCAAACTGGCTTGGTCGAAACCACCATATGCCAATTAACCATTCTTGTTGGTCGCCGCTATTGTTGTTCGTGATTATCCCCATTCGTTGGTTGATTAACTGCTTGACCCATAGCCAGTTGGTATATATCTTATATCCCATACAACTGTTAGTTATCATCCCCTATTATCAACCATTAACCTAGCTATGGTGTAGGTTTCCCTTCGTTATAAGCTTGGCAACCAGGAAACCTACACCATAGGGCCTCCACCTTAGCTTCACCTTCCCTAGCCACCTGGATCCATGGCGAGAAACCATCGCGCCTCTGGGATCGTGTCACAGGCGCAGCTGTGGGGCTCACGAGACTGCGGCTGGAAGAAGCATTCCTGGGAGCCATGGCAACCGCCCAGGAGGTCGCGCTGGTGCGTCATGGTCATACACCCTGGTTCAAGTCTTAAACCATTTGATGTAATCGAATTCATATCTAAAAACTTGATTGATAATTAATGATGGTTAAATGGATGGATATAATTGACATATTGACAGCATGATTGGTAAGAAACACCATGAATGTGATGTCTTTAGCCCGCATTTGATGTGTTAATCACGATTGATATCCGCAATCCAGGCTTAATCTTGGCTTATCAGCGAATGAAATCCACAATCAAGGCTCAACTCAATGACTTATAATTGCTGATGATGCTTGAGGATGGTTAGCAAAGGATGTTTAGGAATGATTCACACTCGTTGCTAAATCATGGTTGATATATGTTGAGAACCAGAACTAGTGGTCAATCAATAGTTTGTAGATGGCTACCCATGGTTGAGGGTGGTTACCACACCAGATTTTGTATGGGATAATGAGCAATTGACACAGAGCAGCAAAAGTATGGGTACATCTGCAAAGCCGTAAATGATAATCGGATGCTGCCTTCCTATCAGAAATGTCCATGCCACAACCTCAAGCAAGCACTGAAAATACATCGATGATCGTTGCACACGATCAGTGTATGATTTTCTGTGGCTTAGACTAACCATACTTGAACCATGAGAAACCATGGTTAACAAGACTGCTTATACCAACCATACTAGCCATGAATAACCAGTAGCTTATACTAACCATAAGTGGTTCAACCAAGAGTAATAGTTATTGCATATCATTCTCCATTAATGACCACTGCTCAACCACAAATATATGGACGCATCCATCCCAACGGATCAGGTGCAGTAGATCTGGCAGTTTGTAGCCGAGAAAATGATCAAGACTCGGTCTGCGTTTTGCGAAACTGCTCAAGTGTATAGGTCCATGTGGGTGGTCAGTAAATGGTTTACCATAGGGATCAATGATGATTAATACTGGTGAATCTAGTTGGATGTTGACTGTTCAGTTGAAAGGCTAAGACTAGAACGGGAAATAGAAGTGGAATTCCTGCATAGATGGGTGGATTTGCCGTTGGCATGACTCGTTTCCCCGCTTTTCCGGTGTGCGAATAGTGCTCACACCATCTCCCACCCAACTACTGCAGAATCCTCCGTGCATATGACCAATAAAGTTCCGTTCAAAAAAAGTTCGCATCTGCTGGTATCATCAGACAAGTTTCACTTCCATTCATTTCCACATATCACAACAACAAATATCATTTCATTTGTTGCATTGTCAAGCCAATCCTGCACTGTCCAACCCATTGGTCCCCTGAAAAAGAACTATACGTTTCAGTGATCTTGCTGGTCACCAACCAATATGTCCAAAAGCCAGTGAGGATGAGTTACCCCAAACTATTCGTGGTCGTTCCCCGCCAAAAATGGATCATCATCATCATCATCCTCATCAATCACCATCATCCTCCTGCTCATCCTCCTCATCATCATAATCATCCTCCTCCTCATCATCATCATAATCATCCTCATCATCATCATCATCATCATCCCTCATCCCCTTTCCCTCTTCCCTCTTCCCTTGACCTTGCCATACACCAGCTTCCAAGGCATGCTCTGCCCAGCATCCGTCACGCCGTGCCGGCACGCAGCGGGCACTTTCACAGCGTTGTCGCGGCCAACAAGGCGCACCTGACGAGTAGAACTAAGGCGAACTAAGGAGGAGACCTGGTTGACTCATAGGTTTTTTTTTCCGATTGAGTTCTAGAGTTTCGGGAAACAGTTGATGAATCTTGTTCTTGGTATTCTGGCGGTTGCATTCTGTGGAAATGAACTGTGCGATTCTTGTCTGAATAGCGTCTGATGTGAACAAACGGTCGAATGGTTGGGGACAGCATGACTGATGGATGTATACCTTCTGTTGGCTCTTGTGACTTACAATCTCCTATCATTCACCAGTATCAACCAACATCAAGCATCACTAGCCACTATAAACCACTGCTGTGCATTCACGATTCCTATTCGCAATCATTGACCAAACTTCATTAACGATTGCTAAGCATTACGAAACTAAGCTTTTGTATGATCCTATTGCCTATTGCTACCCAATGGTTCATTATCGATTTAGGATCAAAATAGGATCATACATAGATTCGCATACCAATGGATTATCAACCATGGATTCTCCAAGAACCATGGATTGCTAATCAATGGTTTATCTATTTCATATAGGATCATTCACCGTGGATAACTTGGTGAATGATAATCATCATGAATGACAAATCCATTATAACCATGGATTGTTGACATGATTATTAACCAAGTGTGTCGTTATTAACCACCATTGGTTAATGTAATTGGATAATAATTCATCATCAGCACCAATGATTACTAACCAATCATTATTAACCACACATCATTATTAACCAATGGATTTCTTCAGCACCACCAGTGGCTTCACCCTGTTCTGGATCCACCACCGACCAGCCCAGGCCTCAGCGTCTTTGTCACTTTTCAGTGAGCGTGCTGGGTGTTCGCCATCCTGGTGGCACCGTTTCAGTGCAACGAAGACGACTTGGAACGGGTACGAAAACGCACAGGTTCATGGCTTTCCAGCCAGTGCTGGACACATGGACACCATTCTCGTGGATAAGGGGGCCCCCGGGCACCCAGCCGAAGCGAAACGCTCTTACCATGCGAAATGCTGCAAGGACAAGCCTGGAGAAACCACGGGATGGCTTCATCATTCCGTTCAAAGATGTTGGAGCAATGGTTCCATGATAGTTCCATCCCACTGAAGTTCTTTGAATATTTCAAACAAAGGTAGTTCCATCCCGCTATGTTGCTATCCATGATAGTTCCAATGCTTTCCCTAACTCCTATAGCAGCCTTAGCATTTGGATCTTTCAAGAGGTCTTGGGTGAAGCCTTGCCACCACGAAGCCTGGGTGAAGTCACAGGTCACATAGCAGGCACAGACCAAGACATCTTCCTTGGTGGAGCAGGCTTCGCTGGTGACCACCATTAGAGTTTCAGGACCTGGCAGCCACCCACGCCTAGGAATTTGACACTCTTGATATGTTTGATGCCAGAATGGTGGGTCAGCTTTATCACCAACTCACATCTCTTGATTTTTGACGTTGTTTGGTGATCCTTCACTGTCAAGATGATACTGCACCCCCACACTTCACATGGCTACGGTACACTTCACACACTTGAGCCATACTTCAACTTTGGCTCAAGGCCACACTGAGGAAAAGACTTCTGCTGCCTAGAGTGAACTTCAGGGTTGAGCTTGGGTGGAACTTCCAGGTTGTGAACTTGTTGACTTCTTGGTAGGTAAGTATCTGAGACTTCGCTATTTTGATATGGTAGCGGAGCCCTGCAACGACAGGGACTCCTAGGAACTTCAACAAAGAACTTCTAGGTCTAGGTGTACATACTTCGGTTTGTAGGACTTAGCCAGAATGGCTGCCATAGAAGGAGACTTTGGAAATGTGAAACTTCCACTTCCCAAGCCATTCGATGGCAATCCCAGCAACTGGGAAGAATGGGAATGGAACTTCAGAATATACTTGTCCATGTTCCAAGCCAATGTAGTTGACTTCTTAGATAGAGCACAAGCATCGGCAACTGCGATCGATGACACTTCCTTCCAAGATGGAAATGTCACACCACAGCAGCTGCAACAGATGATCATGTTCAGTAGGAAACTTCACTACTTGCTTGCAAACTTGTGTACAGGATCAGCCAGACTTCTGGTTCGCCAGAACGCAGGCGGAAATGGATTTGAAACATGGAGATTACTTCACCAGCGCTTCTCTTTGCCAGATGCCAGTAGACACGTGGCACTTCTCATGAAGATTCTGGATTGGAAGTTCAACACCCACACGTTTGAACAGGACTTCAACGCATGGGAAACGACAAAGAACAAGTACGAGCAGCAGACAGGACAAGCACTTCCCGATAGCATCCTTGTGGCAATACTGATGAACAAAACGACAGGACCACTTCAGCAACATCTTCGGTTGAATGCTGGAAACATCAACACGTTTGATCAGGTCAAGCAACTTCTTGTGCAGTACTTTAGGTCAAGGCACATGTTGAATGTTCCGGACACTTCGGGTCCAATGGACATAGGAGCACTGAAAGGCAAAGGAAAAGGAAAGAACAAAGGAAAAGGAAAGCCAAACTTCAACCATTGGTATTTCATGAAAGGTAAGACCGGTTACAACAAAGGAAAAGGAAAAGGAAAGGACTTCAAAGGTTACAAAGGCAAAGGAAAAGGAAAACAAGTGCCGTTCACTTCAAACAAAGGAAAAGGTAAAGGTAAGTCAGACCAAGGTAGCTCTACTTCGGTTGTTTGCTACGCTTGTGGAAACCCAGGTCACACTTCTCGTGAGTGTAGGGTCAGTAGGATTAGCGCAGTTGAAGGCACTTCAAGGAATCAAGGTGAGAATCCATGGCATGAGACTTCATGGACTGATGACTGGACTGATGAATGGACATGGACTTCAGTGAATGACCCCACTTACTTCGGTGAGTATGATGGTTCATGGAATGATGATTACTTCGTAGGTAACGTAGGATATGATGAATGGACTTCATGGGATGATTGGAACCCATGGGATGACTGGTCTTGGGACCAGCCCTGGACTTCTTGGAATGAGTCCAGCACTCAGGGTACTTCGGTGCCGGCATTGACGCAGGAAGCTCACACAGGAACTTCGGTTCGGGTGACTGAGGCTTCAGCCACTGGCTCAGGAAGCCAGGGAACTTCAGCTCAGGTCTCAGCAGCGGTTGCTGAGCCACCAGGACTTCAGCGTTCACAGAGTCCCAGAACTGCAGCTGGAACTGCTAGGAACGCAACTTCAGCAATGATGTTGGCAGCGCTCACTTGGAACACTTTTGGAGTAGGAACTTCAGCTTTGGTTGGACCAGTTTCCACTTCAGGGAATCCCCAGCATCATGTTGATGATTTGACCAACTTCTCAAGTTTGGAGAGTGTAGGACTTCCTCATCTCTCACTTCCCGAGTTTTCAGACTTCTTGATGGATCAGCATTTGGTTGTTTCATCAGCTGTTGACGCTTCATGGATTTTGTTTGACAGCGGTGCTGCTGCACACTGTTGCCCAAAGAACTTCGCACCAGAGTGGCCTCTACTTCCCATCAATGGTTCCAAGCCCCCACTTCGTAGCGTGACAGGTCATCCACTTCATGTTTATGGCAGGAAACTTGTAGGACTGAAGGCAGGTGATGTTGAGTGTTACCTTCACTTCTATGTCACTGACATTGATTATCCTCTTGTTTCGGTTGGACGACTTCTGGTTCAGGGTTACACGGTTGAACTCTCTGAAAAGCAGATGTGCATGAAATGTCCCAATGGACAATCCATGCCACTTCACAGACATGGTTCACTTCTGTTCATGCAGCCCACAATTCAACCTTTTGAGAAGAACAACTTCGAAGCTGTTTGTGTTACTTTCCATGAGCAGTTCAAACCAAAGACCAACACTTTTACTAAGGTATCCACGGATGATTTGGTTGCGCCGACTTCTGGTTCTTTCAAACCTGTTTATTACCATCATGATCGTTGGCACTATGATTCAAGTAGGCACACTTTGGTCAGGTACCACATCAGACCTAGGAAGAACCTGTTTACCCCTGAGGGTACTTCAGACAGACCGGTTGCACTTGACAAGTTGGCTGAACTTCGAAGAACTTTTGTGACCTTCGAAGGCCA
>VSDK01009956.1:563873-575463 GCA_009767595.1 Symbiodinium kawagutii
GTTTTGCTTCTGAATCAACAGTGGTTGATTGACTTCGTAGCAGACTTCCAGTGAGCCCACGGAATTTGCTGATCACGATCAGTAAGTGGAACTTCGTCCACTGGAGCTTTAGCTTCGACTTCTGTGGATTCAAAGCTGAGCTGGACTTCGGTCCTAGAGAACCACAAGGCCGCAAATTCTTCTCAAAGAGGCTGTGTACTTCAGAGCTTCTGTCTCTCCAGTGCATTTCTGACACCATAGGCAGCTTGATTTCTCGAATACGTTGCAGTCTAGAAAAGGTTGACTACTGCATCAGGCACTTCAGAAGACTCCTTGAATGAGACGAGAGGAATTTCATCAATGTCAAGGAAAGCAGTATAGCCACTTCCGAACAGAGACTTTATCGGAGACTTCAACGGTTAGGACTAGGTTCATCCTTGTCCTTTACCTGCAGGTGAACTTCGAGGAGAAATTTCACTTGAGAGATTTCTGTGGAGCACTTCCACTACCTTGCTGGCTAGTTCAACTTCCTTTTGGTAAGCGCAGAGCTTTGTTTTTCACCACACTGGCAACTTCAACAACTTCGTGTTGAGCACAGTTTTCTTTTGCTTCACTGGTGATTGACCGATTCACTTCAACGTCGCTGGATCTTGATCACTTCATAGAAGAGTTTTTTGTTTTCGGATCTCACACCTTTGAGATGGACTTCAACTTTCACTGCGTGTGAGAGAGACACGTCTGAAGCTGGTAAACTGACTTCAAAGGCACTCAGTTTGAATCACTTCAAGACTTCTTTTACAGCATTTGTCGACTTGTAAGCACTTCAGGATTTGTAACAGGAATCTCAGGATTTGTAACTTCCTGCACTTCACTGTGCAGATGGAGATTCCGTACTGTGTGAACTGAGCTTACTTCAGCTCACTTCAAGGGAGCGTGTCAAGATGATACTGCACCCCCACACTTCACATGGCTACGGTACACTTCACACACTTGAGCCATACTTCAACTTTGGCTCAAGGCCACACTGAGGAAAAGACTTCTGCTGCCTAGAGTGAACTTCAGGGTTGAGCTTGGGTGGAACTTCCAGGTTGTGAACTTGTTGACTTCTTGGTAGGTAAGTATCTGAGACTTCGCTATTTTGATATTCACCGTGCTCAGCGGCTGTTTGCTTTACAGTCAGCAGTCACTGTGAACTTTGGGTGAACATCCGAAGAGTTCAGAGACCGAGCATCTAGGGCATGTCAACAAAAGAGCGATGCGAAGGCTTTGATCCACAGCCAAGTATCATCTTAAAACACACAGAAACCATCCGTGTATACCTGCGCCGCTAGTGACCAACGTCACCAATGCCCAAGTGATAGATGCCATGAGTGAACGGAGCTCTCCCATCACTACGTCAAGGTGCCAAGACGGTCTCATCCTCAAGAACTTCCAGTAGGTCTCCATTTCCAGCCGCTGGGTCTGTCAGCTCCTTCTTGATGCCCTGGGCCCCATGGCCACGTGCTCCCCCAAAGGTTGAAGCGGTTTCGACCAGGTCAATTGGGAACCCCCAAGTTGGGACTCAGAAGATGTCTTGTCATCATCAACCAGCCCGTAACCTTTTTGTGGACCTTGGCTACAAGCATCAATTAGCACCGTCTGCCTGCTGTTGCTACAGGACCACAGGGACATTGAAATGTTAGACTCGTGTGCCACAGCTCCACGTCAGCCGATCAGCTGATCGACAGGTATCAAACGGACCACGGTGTTGCCATCTTTCAATGAAGTTGGTATCACTGGTTTGGGGCATACACAAATTGGTATACCTTTCAAAAGAATCACAACTTGCGAAAACCGTGCACTCTGTTGGTGTACATCTTTTGAACACCCAAGGATTTTGGAGGATCGAACATGAAGCATCATGAAGCAGGGTATAGCAGGGTGCACTTTTCAACCTGAAACCGGCCAATTGCGCCATCCAGAGAAGAACGGTCATTCAAAGACCTGGGCCATATTGGGCCAGACACCCATGATTACTCAGCAACCTAGTGACCTTGTAAAACCTCGTGCCACGACCATCTGGTGAAATTACATCTCACTATTCAGGATGGTCTGTTAATAGAGATGCCACAAGACGTCACTATTACCGTCACTATCATCAATATTCATTCTATTGTAGTATAATCATGATGTCCCAAGTTGGTCAATCTTCATAATCATCTTCCATCATTAATATCACACTAATTAACTCTGTTCACCCAAAATTCGTGCTATCCCCCAAATCCCCAAAAATTCCTTAGCAAGTTCTGGCCACCACCACCACCTCGGTCTCGCCTCAAGGACAACTTTGGTCCCGCAGTTTGCATCGCTGAAGGCCGACAGCACCGGGACACCCGCAAAGGTGGGCAAGACTTTGGCCGAGCTGTACCCCAGATCCACCTGGGACACCCACGGGTGACCAATCATCTATTATTGATCATTTATAGTAATTGACCCACAATTTTGGGGGGGTCCCCTATTTTGAGAAACCACCAAATCAGCCCATGAGTCCCAAAATTCCTTGGTGCTTTGAGCCCATGGACCACACGAATCCGAGCCAAACCTCAGCTGGTTCAGACCAGACACCACCAGGCCGCTATGCAAGCCAGTCCTTGGCTGATGGTTCCATCGGCTTCCCCCATGGTTGAGCTATCGACACAGTCGCTGACGAACTGGAATTATATACGACTTGCAACTGGGTTATGAATATGAAATGAAAATCAACCTGGCTTGTATGACATGGCATGGAAACCTCATAATTGTTGCGTGTATATCAATCTGGCAGGGAGTTGTACAAACGATGCATCCTGCGACGCCGGGGGAGGTGCTACCCCCCATCTGAGAAAACAGGCGGCTGTGTGCTGACCGGTCAACCACAAGTATACTGAATTGAACCGAAATGATCCGAAACAACCATCGATAATGTTGGATGTTGATTTGCTTATGGACCTTGATTTAAGAAAAGTTTTTCTAAAATTATTCCAGACCCATCAATTTTTAAATGGAGGGTGATTAAAGAACAGTTTTTTTCGGGTGGGTTTCTTTCTGGATTTATGGATGTTTTTTTACTCCCAGGTGGTTCTGGCTGCTTCTATATTTTCCTTTTCCCTTTGAGTTCTTTATCTTCCTCTCGTGCTTTCTATTGGCCATTTACTAAACTGAGAGCTTGCTGAAATGGATGATCCCTTGATTAAACTCCTTTTAAAAAAATCGAGCTTTTTCATTTTTTCAAGAGGGTAGCCCAGGAAGAGCCGAGATGTTGAATAATAGGTTTACCAAAAGGGGGTCGATTAATGCAAAAAACTTTTTCTTAGGGTGGTCCTGGCTGCTTCTATCTTTTCCTTTTCCCTTTGAGTAGAGTAGAGAACACAAGAGTTGAGAAGAGTAGCGCAAAGAAGAGTAGAGTAGAGAAGAGTTGAGAAGAGTAGAGTAGATGAGTAGAGAAGAGTAGAGTAGATGAGTAGAAAAGAGAAGAGTTGAGAAGAGAAGAGGAGAGTCAAGAAGAGTAGAGTAGAGTAGTCAAGAGTAGAGTAGAGAAGAGAAGAGTTGAGAAGAGTAGCGCAAAGAAGAGTAGAGTAGAGAAGAGTTGAGAAGAGTAGAGTAGATGAGTAGAGAAGAGTAGAGTAGATGAGTAGAGAAGAGTAGAGTAGATGAGTGGAGAAGAGAAGAGAAGAGAAGAGTCGAGAAGAGTAGAGTAGAGAAGAGTAGAGTAGAGAAGAGTAGAGTGGAGAAGAGTAGAGTGGAGAAGAGTAGAGTAGAGAAGAGTTGAGAAGAGTAGAGTAGATGAGTAGAGAAGAGTAGAGAAGAGAAGAGTTGAGAAGAGTAGAGTAGATGAGTAGAGTAGAGTAGAAGAGTAGAGAAGACTAGAGTAGATCTTCCATTTCTCAGGAAGGTCTTTTAAGGATTAGTTCATCCCCCAAGTTTGGTTGAGGGGGGGAGGGCGGGTTTATAAATCAAGACCCAACATTAACGAAGGTGACGTAATTTCATCCATCATCAACCGCTGGTGTGCAAACTCTTGGAAAACTCCAAGCTTCAAATAGAGCGGCAAGACCAACTCAAGGACAAAGCAAACCGATGGCACTGCAAAGACTTTGAAAAGAACAAACGCCAAGGCTGACCTGCGCGCTGATCATGGACTTGTGCCAAACAGCTTTGGTATATCATGGCGATATCTGAATGGGCGGCTACATATAAGTCTCATGTCATCGGCTCACACTTGGATTGGGGGTGGCGCTTCTAGGGTCGCACTTCCCCAAACTTGTGCAAAATCTGCGACCGCATAAGAATGCACCCCTCCTAAGCATCACGCAATAGGACCGGTTTGGCCAGAAGGGCTGCCCATTACAATTGACCTGCAAGCAAAAGGACAAATCAAGGAACACAAAGGCCAAAGATAATATCATAAACACTAATTCGGTAATACTTGACTACGCAAATCCCCCACTCTGCAGGCCACAACGACCTCGCGCCTGAATTGCTGGGATGAATATGTTCCATCACAGATCACAACTCGTCGATCTTTAGGGCTCAGATGGAGATGTTGAAAGAAGATCCTTCGCAAGGCATAGGTCCGACCTACCCTCACTATGATATAAAGGCAGAAAGCCACCAAGTCTCCCAAGGATTTGGAGCATGGTAGCATAGTGAGCTTAATGGATGCTGAACTTGTAGGAATTGTTGTTGTTGCTTTATTGAAGAATGATGAAAACCACAAGTTCAGCATCAATTAACCAGCAACTAGCGACTATCCGGACTACCCATCAATTGACCACAAATTAATCATTAGTTGAAGCATAGTGGTGAGCATTTGAGAAAAAGAACATGTATGCTGGGAAGAAAAAGACGTTTCACGTTCCTGTGTCCACATTTTCAGGATCAAAGTGTATACCCCACTAGGCCGCATTGCTGCTGAATAACTTGCGGCAGCAAAACTGATTGACCGATCCCGGAAATTGAGGTCTCACCATAATTCATCTGTGCGTGTGTGCGTGTGTGTGAGTTGCGAGAATAAATGAAGAAACCTTTGCCCTGAGATCGCCATGGGCTGGAGATTTAGCCCTAGGTCCTAGGTGTCAACAGAGTGTGTTGATGTGCTTTGTAAATTAGTCAAGCCACAACCGTTTGTTCACAAACAGTGACCGACTTTGAATCGTACAGTCATCGCATGCTCGTTCAAGCAAAGAAGCCGAGATGCTGGCTATGTGAGCCATCACAGTTATTGTTGATCAATTGCAACCCCTGTTACCAGTTTCCCCAATGCGCACTTCGGACGCTCCATCTTGTCCAAGGGCTACAAACCATCCCCAATTATAGTCAATTTCAATGAAAAGAACTGCTAACAGCTATTGAAACTAGCTCAAACATTACCTGTCCCAAACCGTACGACTTGCAAACCTTACCCCACGTTTCCTAAAACGTTGCCAGGTCCTGTTCATGAAATCTCTCAGCACCTGGAGAAGGAGAAATCACCACGAACGGTGGGCAGTGAATAGGACGGCCAGGCAAACTTCGAGGCCCTTCGATATATACACGGGTTTATCAATAGGAACTGGAACTTGCACAGGTTAATCAATAGGAACTGTGGCACTTTAAAAATAAATCCGGTTTATCAATAGGAACTGTGGCATTTTAGTTATAAATCCGCTGTTATACCTGTGGTCATGCACCTTTGCACCACTGTCATCCCCGTGACTGCCACGATGTTGGCCCAAGCCCCGGGTTTCACCATGCCCTGGTGGTGCCCTGCTGGTGCCCTGCCGGTGCCGCACCTGGATCCACTCCTCTTGGGACACCGTGCCCGAGAGCTCGGGACCCAAAAATTGACGCTGTCGCAGCTCGGGGCTGCGGAAGATGGCACGGGGACGGCTCTCCTGGGCGGTCGCGGGCGCACGTGCTGCTGGGGTTTTCGGATTCTCATCCTGCAATGTGGGCCCCCCCTGGTTATAAGGTGATTAAAAAAAAACATTTTAAGTATAGGTATATCTACCATAACTGGTAGCTACCCTAGTTTTAACCCAACTTAGCTAACTAAGGGGGCCCACCTTGTGGTGGTCAGAGTCTGTCCCCTTCAATCGTTTATGGCACAGCAAGCGCAGGTCTTGAGAATTAGCGATGAAAATTGGCAATCAACATGAACTTTCCGGGCTTGGCAATGATGGCGCAACCCAATGATACCTGTTGAACTGATCTTTCTGTGAACCAATTCTTTGGGGATGCAAGCAGCACTGATGCAGGGTTCATTTCTCCGGCTGGTTCATTATTGTTGGTATCCCCTATATTTTTCAAAACCAGAAACCATCATGAAGCATCATTAGATGTGTTACCATCAATTAAGATGGTCAATAACCATCATTTGGATCTCTTAGGATCATAATTATATTATATGTATCTACATTACCCCCTATATTTCGTCTGTCATCATGATCAAAAAAAATCATCACTATTACGATTCGACAGTGAACTGCCAACCACCACCGACCAGTGGTTTCCTTTGCTGAACCGTTGGTTATCAATCCTCCAGCGTGGCCAAGAGTCTCCGGCCAGACCGACCTTGGTGAAAGCTTCCCCGAAGCAAAGCACTAACCTGGGAGGCGCATGGATTCCCAAGCTGCCATGTACACACGCATGTATGATGACCTACAAGTAGGTATCTAAACACAATGTGTTGTCAGATGCTGCTGTGTTTATATACGAGTGGCGGACAAAAATATGTTTTACAAATGCTGCCGTGACCTAAAGTGGGTCGCGTCCTCACTCTATGCAGCTTTCATGCAACCGGTAAGAATCTCACGGCCGTCCGAATACTAAGTACTTTTGTTGGTTATTCATGTATGGTGCTTACTCAATTCATGAGGGGAACCATTTATAGTTCTAAAGTAACGCGCACCATTCCCGATAGCAAACCCAGATCCATACTTCTTTTTAATGGAATTTCATTACTATTGGTAATAAACCAACCTTTCTTGGGGGTACCCAAACTGGCTTCAGAAACCACCAGGGTTTGGGTTTATATCAGAGCGGATCGAAGGATTCACAGCGGGCCCACCAGTCAAGTCACGCTTGCTTCTCTGCGAAAAAGCTGCTGCGCCCCAAGCCTTAAAACACCAACTCCGAAGCTGAATTTGGGCTGAAAGATGGTTGATGGAATGTTCGTGGATGGTTCTAAGTCAAATGATGGCCAATATTGGATGGTTATAGGGGTTTATTTGGATGCCTATAACTGGTCAATCATGCCGAAAGAGTGGTGAAGGTTCATTCATCTTATTCACCTACTGGGAGCCACCTGGCAAGTGCAACCAGGCATACCCTCTGTACCTGCACCCTTCGCGATAAAACCCGACAGTGATGTTTGGTCTTCTCGGGCAGAATCCACGTGGTGGGTTTTGCCCAAGCAGGCTTAGAAACAAATGCCCGCTGACAAAAGATTATGAGCCACTTTCGCCTTCAGAGGTCTTGGAACAAAGGTGCTTAAAAGATACAGTAACATCGCAATGGGTATTTATGAGTCAAAATTGGGCAGCAATCACCAATGGTTGAGGTATGCATTTTTCATTCATGTCCACCGCATGAGCTCATGATTCGTTGGCTTGGTGCCAAAGGCCCCGCTTGATGCGTTTGTGCTGTGATTTGTTGCTAATTTCCAGTTTCGAAGTTGTTTTCTTCAATGATGTTTCCCCACGGAAGCTGACAGTGCATGTTCTAAGCGTAGGAAATTTGCAGGCTGTCTCAAGCTCTGCTTGCCTAGTTGCAGATTTCCTGAGGATGTGCCATGCCCTCTACTTGTCGTTTAGATCCGCAGTCTGGCTGTGCAACCAACAGCAGCTGTGCCTCCAAGTAAGAGACCGGAGCCTCGCAAACCTGATCATGGTGAGACATGTCAATCTGCAGCATGGGTTTGTCGAGAAATGGCGGCACCTACACACATCCAACAATAACCATGGTTAATTTTAAAATGTATCAATGTATCAAAATCAAATTCTGCTAATGTCTTGGTGACTGCAGCATTTGCAGCAACAGTAGCCATTTCTAGGGTGTACAACCATTTTTGGACAAACCCACATGTATACCCTGGGAATAAACAACGACACTGGGGATATCCAGTGAGGTTGACTCCCAGAATGCTTCACTGATCCCTGCACCATCCAAGGTGGTAACTTCAAACGACCAGTCCATCAGCAAATATCCTTCGTTCAACTCAGCACTTCATGGGCGTTCGGTCCACATCAGAGAAGGGGCTTGAGGGTGCATCTTTGGGCAGGCGCATGGCCAGAATATCTTAAACCCAAACCTTGGGTTTTTGTTGGCAGATGTATCTAGATGTGCGTAGTGATGTTGCTAAGGATCATTGCAAAGCAAACCGCTACTCTTCGTAGTCCCGGAACATTATGATCAGCGGCAGCCCTTCTCCACCCACGACTCGGGGACTAAAATCACTGAATCTTTGTCCTTGAACTGTAGGGACCAAGATCAACCATTGCTTCCCTTATTGTTATTGTTGGTCATTATTCCCCATTATTGGTTGGCTAATATTGACCCATAGCCATATCAACAACTATCCCGAGCTGAGCCATGGCAATCCTCCGCCTCAGCAGGTGACATCACCAGGCCCTGCCTTTCCAAGAGCTCGTGGAGAGGCGGCCTCAGACCAGGCCACAGAACTGGTGCCGAAGCCGTGTGGCGCGGCCAGGCATCCAGGGCTGCCATGGTGGGGATTTGAAGCGGATCATATCTGCTTGGGAATGGCACCAGCACCGTGGCTTGAAATGGTTCCAATATTCATGATCGCGAGCGCAGACATGGGATGACGATCTGATGAAGCCAATGACAGAAAATCACACGCGATACTTTTGATGGTTCCTGAGCAATCGAGGCCATCATTAGCCATCAACCATGAAGCATCAGCATTCACCACCATTCACCATGAGATAAATCATGAGATTCACCATCATCACCTTTCACCATCATGAACTATCATTAACCACCATTTGCAGCATTAACCACAGGATTAAACACCAACCGCTAGATTAACCACTAGATTCACTATCATTAAACCAACCATCTAGTGGTTAACCATCATCAACCATCATGAACCATCATCATATAACCACCACTAACATCCACTAACCACCACTAACATCCAGTACTGTACCATCCATTAACCCAGCCATCTTATCATCCCACACCATCCCATCCTTTCCGCCAAGGCACCACTGGGCGAAGGCGATGCACCCGGCAGCTGCAACTTGGCGCCCGGGCCTGGGCAGCTTGCCATGGAAACGGGGCAGCGGGGTGTACTACAGATGTGGGGAAAGATGGATGGGGAATCAGGGTGGTTCGTGGTGGTTGATGGTCGTTGGTCGTGGTTAGTGGTGTTTAGTGGTGTTTAGTGGTGGTTAGTGGTGGTTGGTGGGTGGTGGTTGATGGTTGATCATAAGGTTCATGGTTGATGATGGTTCATGGTGGTTGGTGGTGGTTAATGGTTTTGTTCATCACTCACGCATCGTCGGGATGGTGTACAGTAGCCAGAGCTACGGCAAAGCGTAAAAAAGTGGTGGTGAATGGTGGTTGGTGGTGGTTGATGGGTAATGATGGTTAATCAATGATGGTCAATGGTAGCCACTCAGAAGTAGTGAACTCGCCATACTGCTTTTGTAGTGGCTCATAATTATTCACTACTTGTGGCTCATCATCATTCACTACTTGTGGCTGAGTATTGGTGAATCAGAGTTAGGTTCCATTACTTTTGAGTGCTAGATATCCGCCGACCCCAGCATCTCAGCGGGGGAGCGCGCCAGAGGAGAACCAAAACAATATGATTTTTGATTTTGTCTGTTTCATGAAACTTCGTTTCGCAGTGGTGCATTTCTGAGCCGGCGCTTGTTGTATACGCCCCAACACGGGGATTTGCTGCGGCGAAGGGGTGTTTGACTTGTCCTTTGCCAATGTTTGGTTGGAGATTTATTGTTTTTTTTCACGGATTTGCTGTGGAGGAGGGATGGCTTTGAATTGTCCTTTGCCAAGGGTTTGGTTGCAGACTACTTCTTTTTTTAATGGTTCCTGTAGGTTACGTTTGGCACTGCTGCATTGCTGGGCGGGTACCTGTTGGACACGCCCAAACATGGGGATTTGCCGTGGTGAAGGGGTGGCTTTGAGTTGGCCTTGGCCAAGGGTTTGGTTGCAGACTACTTCTTTTTTTAATGGTTCCTGTAGGTTACCTTTGGCGCTGCTGCGTTGCTGGGCGGGTACCTGTTGGACACGCCCAAACATGGGGATTTGCTGTGGCGAAGGGGTGGCTTTGAGTTGGCCTTTGCCAAGCGTTTGGTTGCAGACTACTTCTTTTTTTAATGGTTCCTGTAGGTTACGTTTGGCACTGCTGCGTTGCTGGGCGGGTACCTGTTGGACACGCCCAAACATGGGGATTTGCTGTGGCGAAGGGGTGGCTTTGAGTTGGCCTTTGCCAAGCGTTTGGTTGCAGACTACTTCTTTTTAAATGGTTCCTGTAGGTTACGTTTGGCACTGCTGCGTTGCTGGGCGGGTACCTGTTGGACACGCCCAAACATGGGGATTTGCCGTGGCGAAGGGGTGGCTTTGAGTTGGCCTTTGCCAAGCGTTTGGTTGCAGACTACTTCTTTTTTTAATGGTTCCTGTAGGTTACGTTTGGCACTGCTGCGTTGCTGGGCGGGTACCTGTTGGACACGCCCAAACATGGGGATTTGCCGTGGCGAAGGGGTGGCTTTGAGTTGGCCTTTGCCAAGCGTTTGGTTGCAGACTACTTCTTTTTTAATGGTTCCTGTAGGTTACATTTGGCAGCGCTGCATTGCTGGGCAGGTACCTGTTGGACACGCCCAAACATGGGGATTTGCTGTGGCGAAGGCTTTGAATTGGCCTTTGCCAAGGGTTTGGTTGCAGACTACTTCTTTTTTAATGGTTCCTGTAAGTTACGTTTGGCAGTGCTGCATTGCTGGGCGGGTACCTGTTGGACACGCCCAAACATGGGGATTTACCGTGGCGAAGGGGTGGCTTTGAGTTGGCCTTGGCCAAGGGTTTGGTTGCAGACTACTTCTTTTTTAATGGTTCCTGTAAGTTACGTTTGGCAGTGCTGCATTGCTGGGCGGGTACCTGTTGGACACGCCCAAACATGGGGATTTGCTGTGGCGAAGGGGTGGCTTTGAATTGGCCTTTGCCAAGGGCTTGGTTGCAGACTACTTCTTTTTTAATGGTTCCTGTAGGTTACCTTTGGCGCTGCTGCGTTGCTGGGCGGGTACCTGTTGGACACGCCCAAACATGGGGATTTGCTGTGGCGAAGGGGTGGCTTTGAATTGGCCTTTGCCAAGGGCTTGGTTGCAGACTACTTCTGTTTTAATGGTTCGTGTAGGTTACGTTTGGCAGTGCTGCATTGCTGGGCGGGTACCTGTTGGACACGCCCAAACATGGGGATTTGCTGTGGCGAAGGCTTTGAATTGGCCTTTGCCAAGGGTTTGGTTGCAGACTACTTCTTTTTTTAATGGTTCCTGTAGGTTACGTTTGGCACTGCTGCATTGCTGGGCGGGTACCTGTTGGACACGCCCAAACATGGGGATTTGCTGCGGCG
>VSDK01009956.1:578569-589103 GCA_009767595.1 Symbiodinium kawagutii
AACCGGTATAAATATTAGTTACCCCACGTATCGAAGATAAGCAATGGGGAAAGGAAACAAAATGCTTAAAACCACCAACCAGTCAATGGTGTTTGATAGGCTAATGGGGGTTGATTGTGTTTGATGGGGGTTATCAATTTGTGATCAATAAATGTTTGATGATGGTTGATGATAGGCTAATGGGGGTGTTTTCAATGGTTTTGGATGTTTGATGTCAGGTACTTATCGTTATTGGTACAGTTGACCAATGTTGACCAGTAGTTGCTGTAAAGCCGTTTTGTTAATGATATGGTTGTCGATTTGGATGATCATGCCTGACTAGTGAAGTACTTGATGGTTGACCATGGCTTGACAATGGTCGATGATTGTTGTTAGTGGTTGGGCTGTGAGGAATGGCCAGTGTTTGGCCCGTGGGAGTAGACATGATTTTCAGCACCTGTGGTCAGACCTGTTTGCTCGTGACGTGGACCCAAAATCACATGAGTTTCTATCGGATTTCAAGTCCATCGTTCGCTGTTTGGTGTGGCTCAATCTTGATCACCTTCTTTCAATCTGACCATTGTGCCCACAGTTTCAAGTCCTGAAAGCCACGCTTCAGTTACTGCGAAATGCATCAAAAAACGCCTCATACCACGACCTTTCCTCACAAAATAAAAGACTGCTGTGCCCATGATCAGCCATAACGAACAAGATCGCACGTGAGTTCCATCGAGCTGGACATGACCACTCCTGATCGGCGAATGCCGGGATTCCTGGTGCAACGAGCCATCCAACAGATTGTATCATGGATCATATTTCCCCCCACTGAGGGAAACGTTTCAGAAAAATATCTGAACGGTTCAATCATTCAACACCAACAACTCAGGTGCTGCGCATTCACAGACTTTGATGATCACACCTGAGCTTGATCAAGGGATTTGGTGGTTTCTCAAAATAGGGGACCCAAACAAATGGATGGCTTATTGCTACAAATGGTTAATTCTGGATGATTTGGGGGTCCCTTATTTTGAGAAACACCCATTTGCCACCAGAAACTCCAGGAACCTGCCCAGCGTTCTCTTTTCACTGCACAGGACGTTTAGTCATGAACCCCGGTGACCATGGACCAACGGTCAAAGTTTCGGGGATCGACGATGTTCTCTGGTGGTTAATCCCTTCCTCTCTTGGACCACGCCCCGGCATCTGATAGAAATGTGTCCCTGCGAAGCCAAGGTGGCTAAAAAATGGAGGAAAGGGATACTGACGACTCTCGTAATTCATTATGCAATTTATATATATGTATATATATGTATGTATGTATGTGCAAATGTCACCTAAACCGGAGTAGGTTCTACAAAATCATAGGCTGGTGGTGACGGTGATAGTCAACCCCGATCTAAGCACGTCCACTGGTCCTTGGTCAGCCACCTTCATTAGATTCAATGCTGAGGTTGCGTTGCCGCAGCGAGATGTCCGCGTCGCGAATCTCTTCGTAGAATTTAGCTCCAACACTGGGTGGTGTGGCTGCGAATCCGATTATTGATAAGCAGAGCTTACATGGTTGGTGGTTACAACTTAGAGATTCTATTGAAAAATATTAGTCAACCAATCTGCGCACTTCTGTGAGTGGCCCCCCCAGCCACGGCGAATGAGGTCCGCAGTTTCAAGGTACCTTCCGACCAACCAACCTTCCCAAAGCATTGGGGAACATAAAATGCTTGGAACCACAAGCCAGTTGTTCATCCAGGAGCATACAGAAGCGAGAATGGTGGTACACGATCTGTTGTTGACTGGTTGGAGGCGGCCAACGCTTCTTTGCCGAATGAAACCAAAGGAAGTACATGATCCTATCGAGGTTGCCCTCATCTTTGAGAATTCAACCACATACACACCATATTGTCATGTGGTTTCTCAAAATGGGGGTACCCAAAAATGGATTGTTCATCATATGGTTTTGGGTCAAAACCCTGTACCCTTGGTTCCCCATCATTAACCATTGTTTTCCCTAGTATGGTTGGTTATTATCCCTAGAAAATTGGTTGTTCAATATTGACCCCTAGCCATATACTAAAAATGATGTCATTAATGGATAATCGGGAGGTACCCCTACAACTTGACAAGGTGCCATGCATTTTTGAACGAAAACCCATTTCGACAACCTGCCATGTATCTTTGAATATCCCATTTGTTGAACCTCTTTAATATTCAATTTTGTCCCCATCTTCGAAATCAAAGAGATAAACAATTCGCATGTTGCAAGGCCTGTAAGGTTGAAGGGTTGGACAGCAAAAACATCAGCTATTCATAGGCTTTGCCTGTGACAAAGCAATCAGGATAAAGATAGTCATGGTCAAAATGATGGTATAAGCCAGCAAAGATGAGAATCACTAGAATGATGATGATGGATGATGAAGATGAGTGTTTGATCATCTTTCGTGTGTGGTTATTGCAAGTTCAAAGGGTACGACAATTTATGGACGATCCCAGAAGCATAAAACTTTGGAGATTTTTTTTCCGGCCGTGACACGTGCACATGAGATGCTGTGACACAAGTTGCTCGTGTCTGTAGTTGATCAGCATCCAACCTACCAAAACTACGTCGCTGAAGGGTCCATTGCCGACTACGCTAGTCTATTCGATTCATTTTGGGGATCGGAAACCCATCACCACAGGAACTATCGCCGATGCGAAGATCAGACCTTTGCCCCTATCCATGAATCCCCATCCCCTTAGACCACCCCTGGCCCCCAAGCTATGAGCCTCTTGACTAATCCAGGCTTTCTGCCGTCTGACTCAAGGGTGGACTAGCCTTGGTGAATGGGCTACCCAAGATGATCATCGACAGTAGGTGAGCTATCTTTCTTGGAGTACGCCCCATTTGGGAAAGGCACATATCTCATCATATCTCGGGTAAGCGGCCTCTTGCAATAGCTTCGCTTCTCCTGATGTACAGAACCGAGTTGCATTTGTTTGGCTCCCTGCTACATCGATTTATGATGATTTATGGTTGGGTCGAACTGATGCTGCCTTAACACTATATACGCATCTCTCAAGATTTGTTCGGCTCACCGTGCCACAGTTGGAGTGGACAGCTCCGCAACCTTACTGCTAAACTCTGCAATGTCGCTGCTCTGAGCTATCGGAAAACCTGGCAGAAGGTCTGGTGATTAAACTTGTCTAAATCATTCCCAGTGTTGTCATCAAACATCCTCAAATGCTATTGAAAAACATATTGATTCTCATATCATGCTTGCTGTTGTTTCCAAAATCCGAATCGCGGTAAGTTGAAATCAGTATCATTCAGAAATCATGATCCTTGAAATGCCAATAGTCAACGTGATCCTAATAAGTCATGCCATTCACAGGAAAAATCACCATGGGCAATGCTTGAAGATGTGGGAATTACAAGCAGCTGTTGTGATGCCACTGCAAGTGCGATGGTTTGTGAATACGAAAAACAATGACGGTGACGACAACAACCACAAACAACAACAACAACAACAACAACAACAACAACAAGAACAACAACAACCACAACAGCAACAACAACAAGAACAACAACAACCACAACAGCAACAACAACAACAGCAGCAGCAACAACAACAACTACTACTACTGCTGCTACTACTACTACCACCACCACCACTGCTACTACCACCACCACCACCACCACCACCACCAACAACAACAACAACAACAAAAAAAAAAAAACAACAAAAACAACAACCTCACCACCAACCACCACCACCAGCCATGACACCCACAACCACCACCACCAACCACCACCACCAACCACCACCACCAATCACCACCACCAACCACCACCACCAGCAACCAGGACCAGTACCACTACTGCTACCACTACTGCTACTACTACTGCTACTGCTACACCACAACGAAAGTGCGAAATCTAATGAACTGCCGGATGCAACTACCTAGTATGCTACCCAACGGATCTGCCGGGTCTAGGTTTTCCAATTTCAATTTCGCTGGAAAATGGAAGCTCAAACTAGTCGCTGAGGCTCGAAAGTCTGCGAGTTAAAAGCGGATATTTCCCCTCATGCTGTTATAGCTCGTGGGCCCAGTGGGGACATTCCACGATCTTCTCAAAGTGATGGGAACTTTCAAATTTCACGCTATGAACCCGAGGATGTATCAATAGACTTGGAGCCCTCTCAAAAAACCTGTCTAATTCAGCAAGTCGGTTTCATCCAAATGGGACTGATGATGATGATGATGATGATGATGATGATGATGATGATGACGATGACGATGACGATGACGATGACGATGACGATGACGATGACGATGACGATGACGATGACGATGACGATGACGATGACGATGACGATGACGATGACGATGACGATGACGATGACGATGACGATGACGATGACGATGACGATGACGATGACGATGACGATGACGATGATGATGATGATGATGATGATGATGATGATGACGATGATGATGATGATGATGGTGGTGGTGATGATGATGATGATGATGATGATTCAATACTGCAGGTGGAAAGTTACAGTTTCATGCCAGGCAATAATCCTCACAACCAACCAGATCGGCGCATGCCTTGAAATGCATACTGTCCCAGCTGCTGATTCCATACATTTGCTGTTTTTCAAGCCTCCCATGGCAGTAGCCAAGTTGTGATAAGTGCATATAAATGCCCACAAAACCCTCGCAGCGTTGGAAATCGGCTGTCTCTGGTCATCAGAATTCCCATTCGAGTGGTGACCTCTACCTATATGCCCATCTTCCAATGCCTTTTATCATAAGACGGAGTTGAAGTGGTGCGCAAGTGCTGGACCAATGCTTGGCAGATCAGGCGTTCGTGTTCCTGATGAGCAGCTTTCCAGCTTAATGTTTCGGTACCCACAAATTGATTTTAGGCGGAGATTGTAAAGTGAACCTGTGCACATCATCAATGATTTTCGGTGGTACGATACAATGGTGGGAGATCCCTACGATAGGACCCCAAATTTTGATCAGAACTTACCAACCAGTTGTAGGAAAACTGGTATACTTCATTGTGTGGCAATTCATGGGGCGGAAAACGGATAGTTCATTAAGTTTATGAAAAACAAATCACTTGTAGAATTTGATGGTTGTAAATTGGATCACCTTGTAACAACGATTAATTCTGGATGCGGGTTTCCTGAGAATGAATTGATCCAAACCACAAAGGTACCGCCCAAACATCCCTACGTGATTCCCTATTTGGATCCGTAGCCCATCGATTTGTGTGCAAGCAGCCTCCTACATTGACAGCCTACCTGGATAGCTTCAGCAATTGCCAGGGTCTGTGAGCGGAAGGGGTCGACTTGCAAGAGCACCGGAGCCAGCCAGCAATAAAACTACTTCCATTAACCTTTAACCGTGATTGACCATAGGTAATTGTTAACCATTGTTGATCACCTTTCACCATCCACTAATTCCACTAGCTGTTTAAAAGACTTGAATGAAATCTGTCAAAAAGCTTAGCGATTCTTCCTCTGTTGGATGGTGTTGAAAGGTGGGAACGTGTCAGAAATTCCTTCCTGTCAATGATGCGCGGAATGACTGATGATCATTCTCAAAAGAATAATCCCATGTTTAGAGGGGAAAACGATGGTGACAATGATGAGGAGCAGGATGCCGATGATTCTGATGATGACGAGGAGGAGGACCAGGATGATCAGGGGGCTGATTGCTGGGGATGATGACGATGATGACCTGGATGGTGTAGGAACAGGATCCATAATTATACTTTTTGCCCCTTCAACATGATATATGTAACCACTATAAACTTTACTAACCATATCTAATCATTAGATATCTGCGGTGATTTCTTGTTGCCCTTGTTTTTTCGATGCAACTGGCGATCTGTCAGCGGCAGAGTCGGATTTCGGGTGCAAGCTTCCCCAAGCTCTGCAGATGATGTGGCTATGGGTCGACACCTGGTACCCTGAATCAACATGTACAAACGCGCCGTTTGGGACCTTCCTCTCTCCATGTCTAAGGGTTTGTATTTAGTGATTCAGTGTGTATGCTTTTTGCAATCTTTACACGCAAGGATACTAAAATCCAACCAGTTTTTGCACATAGATACTTCTCGAATCTTTTTGTTCCATAGGCCATGTGTGTGTGTGTGTTGCCATCGGGCCGTCCCAGGGTCATCATCTGCGCTGTCCTACATGCCATGCGCCGCACACTCCATGCTTCAAGGCCCATGGGATGCTATGTACAACGGAGGCTTCGCGCCCTCGATTCGAAGCGGAACAGCATGCCCTTCCAGTCATGCATTGATGTGCACGTGGGCGGATACTCTGCATCGTCAACGATCCACGATTGTCGATAGTTGTTATCCCTTACTAACCAGCACGAACCAGTATCAAACCAGTATCAAACCAGTATCAAACCAGTATCAAACCAGTATCAATCCCGGAGTGGACCACTGTGAACCATGGTACGGCCAACCGCTATTATGGTTCAACCCCTTCTGAAGCTTGTATGTTCCAGCTCCAACGAATACAAGGTGAATACATATGACCAATCATAGGATCCATCATGAATCAGTCTCAAATATTCTTGACCATGCGGTTAATCAACAATGTTATGAGAGTGCTATGATCACTTAAACATTAAAACCTATCAACCACTATGAAGTGAATTTATTATTGTACAGCTATGAGGCATTATCAACCATTATCAACTATTGTAACGAACCAACAAACCAGGGTCAATAATAAGTTTTATCACCTGATCAACCATCACCAAACCTTTTGATAGATTGTCTTTCTTCTGCTGGTCCCCAAAAAGCCCACGAGCCTGCAGAGTAATAGAGGTTCCATGTGTGGTTTGATCATGTCGCCACTCTCACGATGAACCCCTCACAAAAGCACAGGATGTGGTTCGCGACCACTGCCAACCATTGTGGTTCATCTTGGTACATCGTGGTACATCAGCCAACCATTCAAAATCTTTACCACAATCATTGCAACAACATGGGCAACAATCATCATGACCTTGAATCACCCTTAAGCCCAAAGATTCCAGGGCCAATGACATCGTTTCTTGGCCAAAACTACATCCAGTTCAGCCAGTGAAACACAGCGGCAAGCCGCTGAATCGACACCGAGGGCGCGGGGGTCGGAGTCCGAGGGGAAGACGAAACTACACACAACTCGCTCGTGCCTACCTCAGCGCACCCGTTCATCAGCTGGTTGGGTGTTCAAGGTGGTGATGGCAGCTGGGAAGATGATCACTGTTGGGTTGTCAGTAAGGGTATTTAAATGATAACCAATGCTATTAAACGGTTATTGACGATAGTTAACAATTGTTATTGACGATGATCCCTGGTGCCCTAAGCCTGTTCGTTTCCTGGAGCGTATCCGCTACTTTGGAAACAAACAGAATCACAAATGGAAGTTGTGCCATCTTTCCTCATGGGAAATAATCCCGTCTTGCACGTCCGCAGATTCTCATACATGTTCAGAAACAATTATGTAGTGACTGCCAAGCAGTGCAAATACTTTTGCAGATATTATATTGAAACATTTTCCCATCACAAGGAATTGGTAGATGGAGTGTCATATGATGTATCTATACAAGTCTACGGCATACTCAGAAAATACAGTGTACTCTGCGGTACATCCATGGGATACAGCCAGTAAACCTATTCCCCCCAGCTTGCGCGGCTTGTCCGCCCCTCAAAAAAATGCCGGCATTCTGAACTGCAAAAAGGTCCCCAACCTTCATTGAACTGTTCCGAATTTTCACTTTGGGGTACCCAACAAATCGACCATGATCTGATAGCAGTGGTCATCTAATCAGCACCTGACACTACCATGATGCGCTAGGCGAAAAGCTCCCAATGACCCCAATGACCCCAACTGATGCTTCTCTGAGACCACGACCAGTCGGAGCCTATGGCAGGTGCCATTGATTTCCAGATGGTAGAGGTCTCTCAGATTCTCTCGGGTTAGGGAAGGTCCGTTCAGTGGCTTAGTGCAGTCTTCATTGACGGTGCTCCATAAGTAGCCCCAGTGTAGTTTCAATTGATATGAGTCATTGTGATTGTATCCTTTCGTCCAAAAATGGTCCGTCCTCCAGAAATGGCAACTATTTCCCCGTTTAGAATGGTTTTGAACTTGGATAGTTAGTAGGTACAGTACCACCATGGCCGTGGACAAAGCTATAGAATAGTTGGTTGTTTAACCATTATTGGTGGTTCTTCTCCCGTATGACCAACCACTATAAACCACTATAACCATTATTGGCCATTAACCACCATGTCTCGGACTATTGACCATCACTACCTACTACGAGTAATAAACCACTGGAGTTATGACCACCATTCATCGTGTTAATTGCTGTGGAGTTACAATAAGCATAATTAACCACTATTAGGTTTGACGTAAACCACTGGAGCTACAAGCACCATTCATCAACAAGGACTATCATTAACCATCACTAACCATCCTTTACCATCATCAACCGGAAATAAATCACTACTAAACCATATATGTAAGCACTATAATAAACCATGGTCAACCACTCATCTACCATTATTCACCACTAATAAACCATTTGATTGGTTAACTGCTTCACCCACAGCCATCGATATTGTGTTTTACACTTGCACGAATTCGGCACTCACATCGATTCCAGAACCCCGGTTGTTACAACCCATGGAGAAGGGGCATCACCCAGCCACACTTCAGCCGCACGGCCCATACCGTGGCTTTCGCAACGGCCGGTCATGGTAAAAACTCCTGGCAGGTCTTTCCCGGTAAAATTGCCGTGAATATCTGGTTGGTGGTTGAACCCACCCCTATGAAAAATCTGTTTGTCAACCAACCAATAGTTAATAACTACTAGGGAAAGTAAAAAATGTTTGAAACCACCAACCAGATATCCATGAATTTTAGGAAATTATGGGCTTTTCCTGTGAAATTCCCCACCCATCCAGTGACTTGTTTTTTCGCTATTCGCAGAGTCTCAGAAGCGACAGTAGTTCTTCAAAGGTTTGTAGTACGACTTGTCACACCACCTGGGCTGTGTCTCGCCCCATCTACCAGATTGGAAAAGCTTGGGAAAGGTGACCGTTGCTGGGCAAATCATGGCTGAAAAAATCCTAGGACTTCGAATTGAGAGCAGACTTGTTTTTTTCTTAAGTGCATGACAGCCCTGTGTTTCGCTGAAACCATCCCTGCTGATGGACAAGAGCCTGTATCACTTGGTAGGTTGGTCTCCTGAAGGGTTTCAGCATATTTCAACATGTCAGTTGTTGGGTTTCAAGTTTCAACATCTTTCAAGAAATGCAGGACGTAGTCGCAGTCGGATGGTTTGTCCATAAACCCTGGCCCTAAAGGCTCCTTCGGTCGCTGAAAAAACTCTGAAGAGAGTCATGAACGAGAGAAAAACATATGGCTATGGGTCAATATTAAGCAGCAATAATGGGGGATAATGACCAACCAATAATAAGGAAAACAATGGTTAATAGTAGGAAACCAGGGGTACGGGGTTTTGACCCACTGCCATATCCAAACAGCAAGCTTTGGACGAAATGATGGTTGAAATTGGCATCAGTGGAATGTATGATGGTGACTGAAGTGGGCTGACAGAAAAGACAAGCGCAGTGGTTGAAAACCCCGAAAGTTGGGCAACATCTTCTTTGGAGGACTGTCTTTTTTCCGAAACTGTTTGATAGTGTATCGCATCCAGACATTTCACTGCAGGACAGAGACGCATACTTCTCTACTCTCCCTGACCCAAACAAGAGAAGCTCAGGAATCCTGTTTGGATTCTATGTGCTTTGGGGAGAAATAACCGCGGTGGTACCCCCCAACAGTTGGTTGATTCTCGCCTTAAAACGATGGCTGCTGCAGGTCAACCCCACTGCCGCTCATGGGGGATAGTGAAGCCATGTGATTCGCAGTGGTTAATCGAGATTGCCACAGTGATGGCCACAACACATATCAACCAATAATTCTACAATGATGACAATACCCTATGGTCTGTGTGATCCTATATGTATACATGGGTGTTTCTCAAGATTTGAGTACCCCTAAATCATCCAACATTAACCATTTCTAGCAATAAACCATTTATTTGGGAGGTCCGTATTTTGTAGAAGAAACCACCATACACATGTGTAGGCCATTTTCAGAAGCCACCAACAACTGGGTCTTCACCACTGCCAATGCTGTTCCTCGCCGCTGAACAGAAGAAAAACTCAGGCGGAGACCAGGAGGCAAAGCGATGCATATATTCTCAGCAGGCGGTGGCGTGGCCATGCGTCGCCAACATGTTTCGAAGTTTAGGGATGGAATCGATGCCAACATGGGTGCTTCTCATAGGGTCCGGGATCACTTGCGCACGCCACATTGGGCTCACTTGCGCACGCCACACAACGTTCCAAACAAGCTGCGCACAGGGACATGACACAGGATGCAAGGGTGGGGATGGGGGGGTGGTGGGGTGGGGGGGATGTGTTACCGTTCGAAACAAGCTGCACACAGGGACATGACACAGGATGCAAGGGCGGGGGGGGGGG
>VSDK01009956.1:590170-627095 GCA_009767595.1 Symbiodinium kawagutii
GCATCTTACCGTTCGTCTGGATGCTCAAGCCAAGTTGATGCTACGGGGGTGAAGGGGGTGGGGTGGGGTGGCATGTGACCGTTCGTGTGGATGCTACCAAGTGGATGCTCCTGAAAGCAAAGCATGTCATGCTACACACAAGACAAAGAGCCTTCGACAGGCACAAGCGAGCCCAAAATGACAGGCATAAGCGAACATCTTTCCCTTCTCATACGGATTGGGGGCTGAAACATTCAACAACCAACCCTTGGCTGGTTTTCCATCGCCAACTTCCCCTGACTCCTAAATTTGCTAATGTGATTCTGCACCCAGAGCTTTGGCAGTTGAAAATCAGCCAGGGAGTAACTGCGAGCCTACAATGACCTGCATCTTTGTACAATGAACTGCTCCCAACTGGTTGCCTTTGGGGGCCCAGTGGGCACGTCTGCCAGCGCCGACCCCAGCTCCCATGTTCACTTGCTATCAGCTTCAGCTTGGATGGTCACCCTGCCCGCCAGGTGCTGACCCCCGGGGCCCCCGCTCTTTGATCGCTTGCCCAGGCCCTCGACCTGATGGTACCGATGGTGCCTCAGGCGCCGGAGTGGCAGGCTGAAGTGAGTCCTCAAGGAATCCGTGACTAATGGATTGAGTGTAGGAATGGATTGATTGTAGGAATGAGATTGATTGTAGTAGTGGAGTGATTGTTCTTATGAACATGGACTGATTGTATAATTACTGAAGTAATCCAAGTAATCCATGAACTTGTTCATCGAGCATTGATTTTAACCATCTGTTAATCATGATTGACAATTGCTAGCTGCTAGCTCTTCATTGCTCATTGGTTAATCGTTGAGTCGCCATGTTTGATTATCAGTCATGGAACACCCTTGACATCCACTCCAATTACCACCATAAGAGTGGCCGTCTGAGTGGCGGCTTCGAGGCATCAGGTGACGCCGAAAATCCGTATGTTCATACAGTCACCTTGCAAAAAAACCAGGGTGACACCGCCTGCAACAAACATCACTCAAATGCTTGAACCTGCTTGCACCATAGATCAGCCCAGTTCACCACAGTTTTTGCAGGAAATCCCAGCCAGATCTACAGTTTTTCCCCAAAAAATCCGGAAATCCCTGGCATTTCTACAGCCGGAACCTCCGGAGCTGGTCAACCACCACCCAGCTGCTGCTCAGCCCACCTGTAGGTCCCAAAGTCGATGAGCTTTCGGCGTGTCGCCCAGTAACCGTGGCGATGGTACCAACCTGCAGCCGGTCACGGCGACGCAGTGGCCATTGATCTTGGAGAAAGCTGAGGAAAGGTGAGGAAAATGATGAGAATAGGCTGGCTTTATATTGATGAAAGCTTATATGTCATGGTTTCAAGGATGCTTTCAGTGATTGACAATGATTCGTAGTGTTTTTAATCGTCCATTGTTGATACAAAGAATCACATGCTTACTGCGTAGTGGTACGGGTATTGATTCAGTATTGACCAGTGTAAACAGTGGATAAGCGGTGGTTGACTACTGTCAAACCACTATTGACCATTTGGGTGTTTCTCCAAATATGGGACCCCAAACTGGTTGGTTTTTACTATAAATGGTTGATTAAAGGATGATTTGGGGGTCCCCTATTTTGAGAAACCATCCTTTGGTTGCTGGCCACTCCTGCAACCTCCTTGGCTCCCTGGTCCTTCAAAGAATACATGGTACCCTGGCTCCCTCCCCTCGCTCCCAACCAACCGCCAGCACATCATTCACTAGCGAGCTTTACGACCATGAGTTTAGCGGTATGGATCAGCTCTTGAAAGCTGGAGGCCACATGCCAGTCCTGAAAGGCTGCGTGCGGTTGTGTCAACTGCGCTCACCCTCTGCTAAACAAATCTGGCAATCAAAATGCTGCAGTTTTATTCGGAAACCCTGGGAAAAGAGCTATGAATTGGTTGATTTTCCATTGCCAGGTAAATCTACCAGACGAAAAGTCTATTCGAGTTAACCTTTCCCACCGTTCCGGCGTGCCAAACATTTTATTACAGAAATGCCAAGAACCAGTCGAAAATGTTGGGAACCAGCACTGTGAACATCAGCATCCACACAACGTTAGGACCGGACCAGAGCTGCACACCTGCAAAACTGCCCTGCCGGGCGCCCAACGCCAAAGTGATGGATTCAGATTTCCATGGACGCCACGAAAAAGTCTGGCGCCGAGCCACAGGGTGGCTGGAGGCGGCCAGGGTGGTTTGCCATGACACAACTGTCAGTGAAGCGGCAGTGTTGAAGCATTAACCACAGCGAATCACCGTGAACCAACTTTCGGTGGTTGATTCGGTGATTCTTGCATTGATTGGCAACAGTGATTGATGCTTCGTAACTTGAAAACAATCGGTGATTGTCGCTCCGAACCAACTTCTGAATCTACTGATCTGTTTTGACTTCCGACACCCAAACATCAAAACCATGGCATCAACTTGCCTCGAGTAAAGAACAAGAACAACATGCAAAAGCCAGAACATGAGCAGCTTTATTCCCGCGGCTCTTGGCTTTCCTTCACTAATTTTGTTAGAAACTCGGCATTTGTGGTGGAATCATTTCACCAGTAATGACGAACAAAAAATGATGATTCTTTCACGAAGAATCACCACCATTCATCATGCAATCACACCATCACGTTACTGACAACAGGAATCACCTAGCTGGTAACCTAGGCACCGGTTCCCTGCGATCTGCTCGTCTCCCCACCTCCTCTGACGGTTAAAAATCCACACACCAAAGACTTCTTGCGCTGCCTGTGTAACTTCAATGGAGCGCTCCCATGACACTTGTGGGAAAACCACTTGTGGGAGAAAGTCAATGGGTGTTTCTCAAGTCAAAGGGGACCCCTAAATGATCAAAATATTAACCATTCATGGTACTCAACCAACCATGTTTGGGGTCCACTGTATTGAGAAACCACCAAATGCACCTATTAACGACATAAACCACAAGCAATGCATGGATATTTCATCAAGGGAAAATTGAAAGGGAAACAAAGCTAGGAATCAAAGTTCTTCAATGGTTTTCAATAACTTTTGGGGAACCCATATGCAGAACAATAGGGAATAACTAACAGGGAACAATGGTTCCACATGCAGAACAACAGAGATAAGTTCTTGAAGGTGACTGATCATAAGGTCTTCCTAACATGCACTAGTGAATCAAATTCATGTCTAAGGTATATAACGTTTATTGAAGGTAGCTAACATGGTTTTCCATAAATGGTGAATAGCTGGTTTAAGGTGAATAATGGGTACAGTACTATAGCTTCTGTCTTTGGGATGGTCACCATAGAGGTTCACCGTCAAATACTGGAGGCTTATTGACACCTGGATCTCTCATTTCCCAAGTTTGTGGCAACATTGTAGTGGATAGCTTGTAGGGATTCGCATGGTGCACTCCAGTGATTGCTGGTGTGAAACTTGAAACTTGGCAGAGGTCGCTTTCCCCGAACAGACCCGCTTTGGTCAAATAATCTGCATATATCGCATCACTCGGGTGGATAGGTGCTCGTACTTAGAAGAAAAAGCAACAGATGGCAAGTCTCGATCGGAACTCCCTTCCAGGAAGCAATCACGGCGAGCTTCAAAGCCCATGTTGGACCAAAGGCAACTATGAGCAACGAAAGATGGTCTTCGAAAACCTCTTGCTCTCGCACCCCCTGCGCATGAAACCACACATCCAACATCCGAAATATCGGGCAATCCATCTATCAACTCAACTGGGTTTCCCATGGTTTCCCATCAACATGGGAGCACCCAACTGGTGCACTTCCATCAACCCGCGATGCCTCCAATGCTTCAGCGGCCTTTTCAACCGCATCTTGCAGGCCGCGTCGGCCACTGAGAGCTGCCCTGGAGCGGGTTGGGTCCCACAATGCCATGGATATCCCCATGTCTGATGTGGTGATGGAATCTAGGCCTGATATTCTCATTTCGCTGATGTGGTTCTAAAGTTATGGCCACTAATCATGTCCAGAGATAGTTGCTTGAGGATGAAGTCTGATCGTGCAAACGTGCCTAACACCTGCCAGTACATTTCATGATTATCTCCGGCTGCTCAGTCGCTGAAGCTTTACCTTCATAGCAGCCTTGACTTCCTTCCACCACCCATCCATGCCAGAAATGGCGGGAACATCCCCTGACCGAGATCCTGTCACCCTCCCAGCCTCAGCATTCCGAGTTCAAGCACCCCGGCGATGCGCCTGAAGATTTGAGGCGGCAGTGAGGCAGCTACACACCCTGAAGGTAAGCCCCCAGTCTGTGCAAACATGTGTTGATACATAGCCATGCACACATGAGCAATATGTTCTGCATGTACTAATGTATAAAGCACATACATGTGATCTATATGCACATACGTGTAGATGTATTACATCTATGTGTATCTACATGCATCTGTGTGTAAGAGCTCGTCTACAGATTCTTAACCAAACGTGTCGGTAGTAGCGTCTTTCGCTTGGGTTACATACACGCCAAAATTCCTACAGCGTTTCCCAGCTGCTGCGAGAGCGAATAAACTTGCATGGGTTGGGGGGGTGAATCCTAAGCCCAACCTGGGATGGGGTTCAACCTCGGGTTGCCCTAAGCCATCCTAAGCCTGTCCTTGGGTTGGTGTTCAACTTGCAACAAGCTACAGCTGCTACAAACTGGAAGCCTTGGCAGTGCATCAAGATGCTCTGTAACTCGCAGTTCTTGGTCTATCCGGAGATTTGGGAGTGCTCAACCAAAAAATAACCAAACAACCAATGATCAGCTTGCACCGGAGTGGGAAACGGTCCAACTTTCAGGGTGATCCTTGCAGCAAGACGTTGCGGCGGAAACCCACGCTGCACCTGTGTTGCTCTGACTGGCTGCCAGCCAAGGCAAGCTCCTGACGGGTGCGTCAAATATTTGGTTGGGCTGTCGATTCTCTTCCAGACTCGTTGGGGGCTCAACTGGCGAGAGTTGAACTTCAGATTTCTTCGGCGAGTGGTCAGCTTTACTTCCAAGTGCTTTTTGCCTTCATTGGCTTTTACCATGCCAGGGTGTCCCATCAATGGCCTCCAAATTTGACTTCCCACTGGACACGCGAAAACCGAAGGCTAGTAGAGGTACCCAGCAGTGAACAGCCACGCCGGCCGGCGACAACCATCTAATCATGGCTGTGTTGGATCATAGTTGCGTGGTAAGGGTACTCATACAACAGCGCTTCCGATATGATTGCGGTACTGACTATCAACATATTGGAATTATTCTGCTGTTATACATAGATACTTGGCAATTATGTCTATACAATTATGATGACTCCAAAAATGATATGATGGGATTCTGATATACCCCCATCTAATAGCGATGGAACAGCTTCGCCAGTGGCTTTTTGGATGGTTGATACATCATGATCGTTACTCATGGTAGATTAACAAGGCAAGGGAAAAACCACAAATCATTGGTTTGTTCTATAATCTGGTGCTTTTCCATTTCCAGGTTTGTTTACCAAAGGTCCTCGACCTACCAGTTCTCAGTTGATACACAGACTGAGGGGATTTCAGCTGTGTCCCAGGTCATTGGTTAAAAGTGCAAGGTGTCACCCGCCACTAAACAACTCCGAAGATGTTGCGTGCGACAGTACTGGGAGATCCACCATCTCTCAGATGCTGGTTTATCATTGTCGTTCTCCTGTTGTGAGAAGATTGTTGATGAAACACTTACCAGTCAGGTTTACGATGCACCATCATTGGTTGTCATCACCTAGAATCAACCTTCAAATGTATTCATTACCATCATCAAAATGATTTGCAGCAATTATCAACGACAATCAACCATGACTAAGCAATAACCATCGTCAAGATTAGATCAAAATTGATTCATAGTCAATCATCATCAGAAATGACTAGCAACAAGGGGAATGAATCAACTATTCCTAACCATCATCAATCACCAGAAATTACAGCAAATCACAACAAATCACCATAAATCACCTGCCAATAACCATCACCAATGAAGATTCGCAACATCAACCATGATCCAGCCTGGCTCCCCCCGCGAGATGCTCCGCCCTTCCCAGCTCTCCGGCGCAAGGGGTGGCTGGAAGCCATGTGGCACCGGCGGCCTATCCAAGCCGGATCATCCAAGGGAGAAGCAACGGTGGTCAATCATAGTACTGGCTAAGAATGGTGAATCATGGCAAACTAATCGGGCATTTCTCAACATCGGGGACGGCCAAATTGGATGGTTTACTACCAACGATGGGGTACCCCTATTGTAAGAAATCACCAATCGTTAATAATGGTGAATTGATGATTGATGGTCAACTGATTGCAAAAATGGAAACAATATGGCTAAACAAATGTTCATGGTCCGTACTGTCATTTATGGACAATGATCAATGCTGCTTTAGAGTAGTCAATGTTTGATTGTGAATTGCTCAACAATGATCAATCAGTCATGGTCAAATGGTGGCCAACCATTCACGTTCAGGTCAATGGTAATGGTAACCATGGTTGACCATTGACCGTTGAATGGTCATTAACCTGGTACTTCATGGTCATCTGGAAACCAATCATCATTGACCATGAATCACTAAAGAAAATCTAAATAATATGAATGATAACCTTTGAGCATTGACCACATGCAGCATAACTAGTAATAAAGATCAAAAAAATACCAATCCAATGGTTGTTAGGAACCACGAAATGGTAAACCATGTTCAACCCTGTGTAGATTATCGTGGATCATACGGCTAGAATCATTCCAAGCAGGCCCATTGGTAGGTGGCACCACTGTCAAGAGTTGTTACAAGGTAGTTGTAAGCAAACTCATGCCATGTCATGATGCTGACAAACAACACATGTGAGGTACTGGCAATCCTGATGGCTTTGGATATCACTGTACGAAACACACCTGAGAACAAACTTGAAACTGCCACATGCGCTTTCCCAAAATCAGCTTCAGTGAAATGCTCGCGTACGAGAGGACCTGACTTCTTCCCCATCCCTAGCAACCCGTTTCAATCTCTATGAATCTTCGTCCAACCTTGCGCAAAGACTGCACAACACCATTCCCAGCCTCTGGCGTGCGCATCTTGCAGCTATCCGTGCCAATGGAAGCATCGCAGCCACAAGGGATAGGAGCACAGGACAGGTGACGTTTGCGTGGTCACAGCGTGGTCATAGTTGTCATCCTTGTGGGTTGCAAAGCTTTCCTGGCTTGGTGACGATGTTCTAAAGGATGCCAGATATGCATTGTTGGCATGAAGTAAGACTGCCTGGGCAGGGTAAGCCCTCGAGATATGACTGTTATAACCATTGCCGAGACCTTTTCCAAACCATTCTTCGAGTCTGCAAGGCATATTTGACACCTAAAGCCATCTAAACATATTTGACACCAAAAACGAAACACTTTTTTTAAAAGTGAAAAATCGCCGGTTTGAGGCACGCAGCATTTGTGGATCCTAGTGATGCTGGCTTTTGGGCACGCGTGCCCAATTTCTGTGTTGCTGTGAGCCAGGCTGCAATCGATAGCAGGAATCATAGATAGTATACCTTAAGCAACAGGAATAAGGAGCATCTTCGAATAGGGTCATTCCCGACCCACCTTTCCTCCTCGTTGGTAAGTGGGCAGAGGAGAACCATGTAATCCAGGCAAATGATCCCTTTGCCAACGTTAGACTGGCTGGTGGTTTTCATCTCAAAAAATCTGAGGAAAGATTCCAGGTAAGGAATGGCAAGGATACACAATTATCTTCATAATTATAGACATGTTCGAGCCGCGCCATGAAGCGCCAACCACTATACATCCGGATGATTTCTGCGCTCTATGAGTTTCAACTGATGGTACGATTTGTCTGTCGTATGGCGGCTTGTCCAAAAATGTTGTACGCCCAAAACTGATAGTTTCTCTACTGATAACGGCGTTTATGAGATGTTTAGTAGGTACTACCATCCATGGACAAACATATTCTTCAAGATCCGTTGCTGCAAGGTTCCCAAAGAGATCCATCAATTCAATTTTTCAGCCCAACGTGGCCAGCAACCCATGATTTCAGGTCAGCAGGTGAATGAGACAACCAGTTTGTCATGATGACACAAGACACGTAACACCTAAATAGCTGGCAATTCACCCCTTCTAAAAAGTCATGATGATACTGATACGACGTAAACACATGGGCCTTTCTCAAGTCAAAGGGGTACCCCAAGGTATCATCAGTCATTAACTAATAAGTCATTAAGCATTTATTCAATTTCCAATTTCCAAGCATTGAGGCTCTCCTCGTGCCATATTGCACGGGCTCCTTTTCCCAACCAGCAATGCCAACTTTACACGGCATTCGTGCGTGGCTGTTAGTATTAACCATTTAGAGTAATAAACCAACCATACCTTTAGGGTTTCCTACGGCTAGGTCGAAACCCCTACCCTACGAGCCGCCCTGGGTATGTGGCTTGGTGCCCTGGCAACGACTTGACGCGGCGCTTCGTGCGCCTTGCTCCGGGTCCTCCTCGTCCTCCTCTCCCTCCTGGCCACCACTGTTCTGGCCCCTGGACTTACTTCAGATGGTTGATGGATAGGTTGGTTCATAGGTCGGTGAAAGGTTGCTTCATGGCCGGTTGATGATCTGGTAGCAAATGGTTGGCTAACGGCTTCTAGATTGCTGAAAGGTCGTTTAAGGTTGTGGAAAGGTTGCGCAAAGGTTGATTGCTGGTTGACTAATGAATGATTGATAAATTATTTGACTTATGATGGTTGATGGATGATGGTTGATTTCTGGTTGACTAATGATGGTTGATTCATGACCGTGGTTGATGCATGGGTTGGTTGATGTTTAGTTAGTACCACCGGCTGGAGATGTGGCTACAGCTGTTAAAACTTAAAACTCAACGGTGAGACAGTGATTTCACAACTGTTCGGTCCTTGCTGGAACGTTCACCTTCCATTCATAGTTGAAACATCGGGGGTTGGCAAGATCATAAACATCTACAACAAGGAAGCAGTTTTACAGGAGGATTTTCAACGATTCGTCGACACCGCAGTTGTCGATGAGTCGATGCTGACGACTGCAGCTGCGTCAGTCCACGGACTCATGGACTCCTGGACTCATCTCATGGTTGAAGTGGCAGCCTTTCCTCCCAGCTCCACCCGTCCTCATCTGCAAATCGAAGATAGCTCATCCTGTGCCAAATCCCAGCGTGGGGCCCTGGGTTGGGAACTACGACCAACCACAGAGTCTACACCGAAAGCCACGTGTTTGAAGAATCCCCGCTTCAAGCGCTATCCAGGATGTGTGACCAATCTGAGACTACATCATACCACATACAAGGTCACCCGTGAACTGCATGATAGGGTCACCTGTGCCACCAGCTAGATACCTGCACCGAATGCTATGCTACCAACAAGGTGGTTGCCATTGTGACATGCCTCAAAACTTGACTATGGCCTATGATACCAAAGAAATGATCACGCGGTGTGTAAAAATCGGACTCGTTAAGTTTGAAAACTCAGCTAGTCTGGGTACGTTTATCCAAAGATTGTATTTCTGATGATCAGTTTAGTTCCATGTTCATTAATCATGATGAACCAGAATGAAGCATCACCGATATCAGCACTGTGGTCGTAATGGCTATGTTTAGCTAGCTACAGTCTGATTCATAAAATCCCCACTCCCCAGATGGTGGTTTCTCAGAATAGGGGACCCCCCAGTCATCATCCATTACTAGTCATTTATAGTAATAAACCAACCATTTTTTGGGCCCCCAAACTGGCTTGAGAAACCACCAGATTTCTACCCCCAAAATCCTCCAGCTCAAGGCTCAGAAGCTAATCATCTCTTGTACCTGATCAATCGTATCCCTAAGCTTGTTTTGGTTCATCCCTCAGCACTAAAATGGTGGTTTCTCCAAATAGGGGACCCCAAAAAATGGTTGGTTTATTACTATAAATGACTAGTAACGGATGATTTGGGGGGTCCCCTATTTTGAGAAACCACCAAATAAGCTCAAGGACATGACATGGATAAGCTTAATGCCTGCTTTGATGCTGACCTCACCTGGTGCGTTCACCGGTGCATATATCACATGACAAGCTGGATCACCCCTATGAATCTATTCTGATGCGCATTGTAGTTTTCAGTTAGCTATTCATGGCTACCGCTTGCTTGATAGCTCTTGCAACAAATTTGAAAGGGGACAAAGATTCCAGTGATGATTCAGTGCCAAGTATTCTAAACCATTATGACTTAAGAATATTTAATATATTTACCAAAATCAAAAAACTAACCATCATTAAATCATTGATGCTGATTTAACCCAGGGAGGGTTCCACTCAAAATCTTTAACTACCATCAACCAAGAATATTCTCCAAGACACTAATCACCATTCACTTGGTAAATCATTCTTCTTGGCTACTATCCCCTAATTATTGTGAACCATCATTAATGGTTCACCCTTGCAAAACCCTAGTTCATCGCTATTAATTAACCGTAGAGTTAACCATAGAAAATCCCATGGTTAGAACCTATGAAACCCCTATATAACCCCTATATAACCCCTATGTAACCGCTATGTAACCTCTACATAACCCGCTATGTAACCCTTATCACCAACTGGTTGGCCACCCAACGGCTCGCAGAACCTCAAAGGCTCGACGGGAAGTTCTGCTCGAAGCCGGAAACGGTAAGAGGTGTTTTCCTGGTGGCGGGGTGACCATTCGGAACTGGTGAGTCACCAGTAACCAGTTCAAGTCACCAGGGGCCATCACCACTTAAAGTCACTAGCCACTAGCCTTTTTGTCACTAACCATGGTGAATAACCAGTTTCTTTGGCTTTTTCCATGTTTAGTAACTACCCTTTTTTTGTGGGTTGGTGCTAGGCGAGGACCCTTCGGAACTCCGCTCGGATAGTTGGTAACTGGGAACCGTGGTTGGTATCTACCTTTTTCTGGGTTATAAATCGCTGATTTTCACCACCTCTTCCAGCAAGCCCATTGACTGGAGGTTTCACGCGCCCAGAACTTTACTGATGATGTCAAATGATTTGATGTACATGATATACATGGTCTATGGCATGTCTACATGCATGTGTTTGTACATGCACTGTAGATTGTCTATACAAGTAATCTATTGTACTATGTTCTTTCAACAGTCCGTTGTGTGAATGGTGTGAGCCATTCGTTCCCCATGCGTCGGTGAATCCCTACCTTTCCTCCATGAAACCCTCAATGAAAAAAGCCATGAAGTCGAAATGAGGTACTATGATGTATCAAAGGTTGCCATTCTCCAGGGGATAATGAGTTGGTAAAGTGGTAAATATATATATATATATATGTAACTCTCTATATATATATATATACATATATTTATGTGTAACTATATAAATATATATGTAACTATATATATGTGTAACCGTACATATATATATATATAAAAACTATATAAATATATATGTAACTATATATATGTAACCGTATATATATATATAAATGTGTAATTATATATAAATATGTAACTATATACATATATGTAACAATGTATATATATATATATATGTAACTATACATATATATATATATACATATATAAATATATATGTACATTTGTGGTACTTGATCCTTACATAAGAATCCATTTGGGACAGTGATACTTGACACATCTTGACACATACTGACAATGTGGGATTCCTCCGCAGTTTCCAAGGCTTGAGGGCACTGGATAAAGGCATTGAAGGCATTTGTCGCGGCAGCATTGCGATTTATGAAAACGCAAAAGTTTCCTGAAACCCGGTTTCCAACGCACATTGCCTGCTACTGTCGGAGACTGTCTGCAGGCACTTGTCACGCAGAATGAGTTACTCCAGCACAAGAGGTTTTGTGACCAAATGTTTCTTTCCCCGGGGGGAGGGCACCTTTGGCATGTTGCCATCATCATTGCATGACCCTTGACAAGGATCGGAACACCCCGAGAGAACCATAATGAACCCCGACCCGGAACAGCTGATCAAGAACCATCAGGTGTTGAACCACATGATTAAACGAATAGTCAGAAGCAGGTGTTAAACCACATTGATCAATGAGTGATATCTCTTGCAGTCGTGCTCTCTGGGACTTGTCCCTATGCCTCTGAGAAGTGTTACTAGAAAACAACATTCGATGAAATTCTCCGAGCAACAGTGAAAACCAAGTGCAATGCCCCTCTATTGTGTGATATGATGACGATGATTATGATGATGATGAGGATGATAGCCTACGCGCAGACGATCACAAAGCCCGGACAGAATAAGTCAGCCACGGCTGATTTGTTGAGTTTTTCCATGGTCAAACAACTGTTCTTGGCTGAGTTTACGCCCGTTTCCAAACCGAATTGTTGCTAACCTATGAAAAACGCTCTCGTGTAGGTCATTGCCACTATCAAATCAAACAAGAAACATGATCATATGGGTGTTCTCAAAAGAGGGGACTCACGAAATCATCCAATAGAAATCATTTCTATTACTAAACCAACCATAACTTGGGGGTAATCGAAAAAAGCACCATATCATCACCATTCGGCCACCATATCATTGAAGCGCAGCTGGCAACCATTAACCACCATCAACTTAAACCACCATGAATCATTCACCATTCATCATTCTTACCCACTATGAACCATCATGAACCATCCCATTAAGGTCCAAGCATCAACCAACCATAAACCACCAGTCATGAATCATTAAGGTCCAACCATGGACCACTGGGCTGGTCCCCACCCCGAAACGCACCACCACCAGCGCGCTTCGATCACACGTGGGTGCGCGTCCTCCAGCTGGGCCACTTTGAAGCGCAGGGTGGACGATGAAGCGACCACCGACTCCGTCACGGCCTCAGCGCAACGGGGCCGGCGCCCTATGGAAACTCACGGCCCCGGCCTTGATGTTGGATGAAGATGCGCCCTTGAACCAATGGTAGATATCTGGGGTTAAAATATGAATATGGGTAAAATAGTATGTGAATCAATATATATATATATATATACGTATGGTTGTTGATATCAATGATTGATATATCAATGGTTCATGATATGAGCATGGTCCAGTATTTTTTCTACTTGAGTATAGTATGGTTGATATCAATGGTTAATATCGTATGTTTAAGCATACGCTCAATAGTATCAATGCTATGAGTATGTGCCAATTGTTGGTTAGTACTGCGGGTATCGTTGGGTAATCATTATTCATAACAAGGGATGATAATCCAAACTCACCAGCACTAGACTAACTATCAATATATGATTGTATAGGATCCCACTTGGTTATTTCGGGATTGGCAACCAACCATAGCCAACAATCTTACCTGCCGGATCTCTCCTGGAACATGTGCAGAGAGGGATGCGTTCATCGCTAACCTTTACAGATTTGATACACAGCAGTGGCTGCACAATATTCAATATCTTCTGAAATACATTGGAAAATATAACAATATGAATATCGGCATAGATCTGAAATATGGCAATGGTATCATCTGAATGTCGTTATACAGTATCTAATATGGCTTCAATGACAACTCAGAAACTCATGTGCACAATTTGCTGCACTGGATAGTATCATATTTCATACAAAGCTACTTCTGCACCGAATTCTCTTCGTTGCTTTCGTTGTAACAGTACCAGGTGTTCACCAACGATCAACCCACCAATTTTCAGCTGTTTGGATGGGCAGCTAGTTGTAAATGGTGACCCACACCAGGTGGAACGAAGGAAAAACGAGACTGAGGACTGGTCCGTTCTAGAAGTTCTCGTTGATGACAATAGATTACAAGCAGTAAAGAACATGAATGGGTCTACAAGCGGGAACAAGTGCGTTTGTACATAAGATGCGTGAATAAACAGTCAACAATCACTAGTTTCAACCAATGGCCCTTGCACTGATCGTGCGTAAAAATGAACGATCACTATCTGTAATAGGTCCATGATCACATCATGCAATAATCAATTTATTGCAGTTATGGGTGGCTACCTACCTGGTCTACCTGTGAATCATTCCTTGTTGGACCTCTATTGCTCCACCAGTGAGGAGCTGAAGAAGTGCATTTTGCCACTCCTTTCCTATCTTCGAGGTGCGACCGGCGTCATCAGCAACCAGGGGTAACCCCTCTGATAGCTATGCTGTACCCAGTTGTATCCTGTGGCCCTCAGGGCGGCTACCTTGATTTAGTGCCGACCTGAGTCCAACTTTGAGAGCATTTGCTTGTGAACCATGGCTGTGGGTCAAAAACCTTAGTCCCCCTGGTTCCCCCATCATTAACCATTGGTTTCCCTATGAAATTGTTGGTCATTATCCCTTATTATTGGTTGGTTAACTGATTGACCCATAGCCCCATTGATAGCAAGAAACCCACCACAACGGTCCCCAAAGTCACCGGCATAAGCACTCTCACAACTCCACTAACGGAAAACCATCAGCAGCCCGAAAACGGCTGAGGCGGCCCACCGTCCACACGTCATTGTCTTCACCCTTCATCACCTTTTCCCAGGGCCACTCATGCAATGCTACGCTTCAGAGTTGGGGTAAAGGGAAAAAACACAACATGATGGTGATTGTGAAAAGATTTTGGGTGAAATCCAAACATAATGATGGCGATTATCCAAGATACGCCTACCAAATCAGTTTTGTGAAACCCACCAGGCATGATGCACACAATGGGACAGGCAAAACTTCTTGTTCTCAAAAGCAAATCTCAGAAGGTTTGTACAAGCGATGCAAGTATATGATTTGGCAACTGTAGTGGCGAAAACACTGGTTGAATCTTGCTTCAGCTCATGCAGGTCGTTGCTGCGAGTGCTGGGCCCCCGAGTGCCAATCAGTAGGAAACCCTCAACGATCCGGGCGGAAACCAATTGACAAGGCCAAGTGCGTGATCAGGAAATGACGGACCCTAAAAATGTCCTTGATTTTTTGTAAATGTTTGATTTTTTGTTAAAAAAAAAATGCCCTTGATTGTTTGTAATTTTTTTATGTGCTACCCATCGGAAACATTCAATAAACAAATAGAGCTTCCCTTGCAGCAAAAGTGAACCTCTTAACAAATGTCCACTTTTTTCGGAATTCTTGCCCATGGAGGAAGCACCCATGGATTCTTGGGACCCTGCCATGCCATTGGGATTGCCTGTAATTAGGGATGATCACTGCCCACAATTGTGGCCAGGGATATTTAGCAATGTTGATCCCGCGTGTATAGCATGTTTGTGTTCGTGTACTTTGTCCATCAGAACAGCTGGGGAGATTGTAGATACATGTATATAAACATGTGTGCCTATGTATATGTATATGGTCCTCAAATTGGGGGACCCGTAAAGTCACCTGTTCATGATTTAAACTAGTCTATTTAAGGGGATGATGTGGGGGATCCCTATTTTGAGAAACACCCATATTGTACATGCAACAAGAAATGGAACTCCAAAATAAGTCTAGTTGACGGTTTGAACCCCTATGAAAAATATTGGTTCTGAATACTTGGGAAAATAAAAAATGTGAATCAAACCACCAAGCAGAAGTGTACCAAGTGTGACCGGATGCGCGGTACCGCCACAACAACTCAGTCGTGGCGCCTGCACGTGACACCCAGACGTGAGGCCACTTGCTTCAAGCTCGATTTCGGTCAGACCGCGCCTTAGGCTGCGACCGTTGTGCCCTTGAGGAATACACATGCCACAAAAGATGGTAAGAATATGTGTGTTTCTCAAGTCATAGGGGTACCCCCAGCTATCATCCAATTGATTAACTACTTATAGTAATAAGCCAAGCATGTTCAAGGTTTCCTGTTTTGAGCAACACCCATATAACACCACAAAACACCCTGAAATGAACAAACAGCCGTTCTCTTCATTGCTCCAAATGTTGGAAAACTGGTGTCTAAGAGTGCACAAGGATTCGGGAAAATTGGTTGCCTGTGAAAAAAAATATCCAACAAAAACTTGAACTGACCTCTGGGTTGTCATATGCCATCAAATCAAGCAACTGTCCTGCTACTACTTCATCATATGGTCGTTTCTTAAAGTGGGGCAATCCAAAGAATGGTTGGTTTATTTCTAACAATAAGTGGTAAATGACTTGGATGATTTGGGGGTATCCCTATGACTTGAGACATGCCCATATTCTTCGGAATTCCACCGGTGGGGATTAACAACTTCCACTCTGCAACTTCTTCCCAAGCAGTGTCTTGGTGTTTTTCACGGGACATCGCTGACTTCTCAATGCACATAAAGGGGATGAGTGCATGACGTAATAGGTTTAACATCTTGCTGAACTACATGTGGATCAAACTTTCTGGGTGTCTATGCAGCAGATAGCAGTGGATATGCTTGCAACTCTTTGTCATGCAGTCCATGTCGTGCTCTGTACATTGCCGAAGCCTAACTCAACCAAATCTAAACAAGGCTCTTTATAAATCAATGAACAAGGCAAGTACATTAGAGAACACGGAAATAAAAAGGTCGAAACAGCATCAAGTGCAAAAGTCAGATCTCTGTAATTTTCCCCCTTGGATGGGACCCATCCTCCGTGAATTGCTGACTTCCCCGACTCTACAACGCGAAGAACAGGAGGATCTTTCGCCTGAAGCAAATCTTCCACATAAGGGAACATGGTTTTATCAGGAGTCAAAAACTCTCACGCAGTCCTGACAGTGCCCAAGCGTCAGATGCAAAAAATCAAGAGAGCTACATGGGGGGGATGCTTTTTAGGGATGTGCTACAGATGTGTTTTACCTCCTCATCCAAAGAATTTCGCACCTGGTTCAAGTCCAGCTACATTTCATCCCAGTGTACATACATCCTTCAAAGTCCGGAGAAGGAACCAGCAAAATCATGGGCAGAATAGGCCTCTTCTACGCACCAGTGCCACTCACATGGTGCCACAGCAACGAGGCCTGAATCTTCAAAGAGCAACGGACTCGACCGTCCTTCCAGGGCTACAGCAGCTGGTGATGGTGAAGAAAATGCTTGCGAACTCTGCAAAACTGCCATGGAACCACCAAAACCTTCGCTTAAGAAACAAAGGAATCGTCGTGTTTTGCAGAGTTTTGGTGGTTTTGTTTTGCTTAAGAAACCATGTTTTGCTGAAACGTCGCATTCCAGCTCGAATCTTCAGGGTTTCTCAAGCATCTTGATCAAGGCTAGGCGTCGATGAATCCAGGAAAGGCCGTGACTAAGGCTGCATGTGTTGCATGTAGATATCTACTAGTCCTAGAATAGATGCTGTAAGTCATGGGATGATCAGCAAGGCGGGCAACTCAATATTGAACATGGGGAATGTAGAGTTGTAGTCCAGGATGCATATATGATGAAAAGCCGGCCAAGGCCAAATTGACTGGCTTGTATAGTTGCTGGCCACAAGTGGTGGTCCGCTTTCTGATCCAGAAGGTTTTTGGCATTCAACCCACATCCATGATCACTGCTGATGTTTCATGGTTGATGGTGGCCGACTTTTTGTGGTAGTGGATCAATGATGAGGTTCAACCGCCTGTTACTTTACAACCCTCGGACACCAACCACATTCAACGGATGGTTTGATGATTTGATGGTTGTTTGATAGTTCGTTCCCAGCTTGAAGTTTGATCTTGCAAGGTAATGAACCATAAACCATTGAAATTGATGAACCATCAATCATTTAAATTGATGAACCATCAATCATTTAAATTGATGAACCATCAATCATCTAAATCGATCTAAATCGATCAACCATCATCCTTCGTACCTTCAGCCATGATTCTCATTGAGACGTCTACCACGACGGAAGGCCCCGCCTTGGCATCTGCTGCGGAACGAGCTTTGTTCACCTCGAGCAGCCGCATCAACGGGACACGAAACGTAGCTCCGGTGATTGGTTACTGAGATTGAGCGAAACAATAATGGTTGGGAATTCATTTTATTGATGATTCATGATGATTCATATAATCCTGATTAGATTTATGGTTGGGAATCTTGAACCAATGATGGTAATCTTGAACCAATGATTTGTTGATCAATAACTAACTTATAAATGGTTGAGATGGTTGAGCTATGTTGAGATATGTTGAGATCCTTAGGGGTTCTTGATGGTTGAGGATTTTGTTTATGAATGAAACAAAATCTTGCACTAGATTTATATTTACCTTTCTTGGGTGCTATGAAATCTTGATGGTTTAGGATCAATCTGTATACTTGATAAATTATGTTCGATGAGTGACACAACAGGCATTGCATGACAATTCAAGGCTTGTGACTTCTCAATGGTAAACGGGCTTGTCCGGAAATGCGGACAAAATAGGTCTATTTTCCCAAGTGTTCGCGATTTGCGAGGGTTGATGATGGTTAATGATGGTTAGACAGACAGATGGGATTATCCACAAACAATGCTTAGGAATAGGGAATGCTCGGTCTTGATTACTGTTGGTTGTCCGTTGGATACTCGTTCATGATGCTTCACCCATCTGACCGCGCAGCACGGCCCAATGATGGGATGCGACCTCAGCTTCTTCATCGCAGGAATCCGGTTCCGGCTCCTCCGCCTTTTCCTGCAGGGCGGGCTACGGAAACGGTGAAGTCACTCGTCACTTGGGATGGTTTTTGGGGTGCTTGTTGGTTGATTTTGAAATTGGGAGCACAAAAAATGGATGGCTTCTTATCATAAATGATGATTCATATATTTCGATAAATCATCAATGATTCATGTATTACGATAAATGGATATAAGTGATTAATAATATTGAATCATTTAGGTAGGGGTACCTCCAATTCAGTTGACTTTGCTTTTGCAGCATTTACACATCCATGGGTGGGTCTCATTTGGGTCCAACATCTCTAGCTTATCATCTCAATGTTCGACAGCATGAAGTACCAAGCAATTTCCGGTTGTTGTAGGCTGCTACCAGGCTTTGAGAATTCTTGTCAGGGCTTGTAAATGGTGGACCCCCAACTTGATATTTTCAATGCGTGAACTTGCGTCTGTTTCAAGCCGCCCATCTTCAACTCTTGTTTTCGGGCCTTCCTGATATAGCTATGGGTCAACTCCTTGTACGCACAGTCAACTTCAGTTTCAAAGATATTCATCTCAAGATTTTTGGGTGTTGCTAGAAGTTGTTGCTATCAACCATCCCCATCTCCCGTCCCCATAGCCTATATATTTGTTATTTGGATGGTGGATATCTAAATTACCAGATGTTCATAGACTAACAATGGTCCATATCCCCACGTTCATAGATAAAAAGAGCAAAGTATACTGCTGTACCCCTAATGGAAAACTTGTACCCCTAATGAACATCCCGTAAATGACCAGTCACTAATGTTGGTTGGGATGTTCACACAAGTATTGATTGGTGGGTTCACATTGACCCACAGCCATATATGGGTGTTTCTCAAGTCATAGGGGTACCGGGGTACCCCCAAATCATCCATTATTAATCATATTTATAGTCATAAACCAACCATTAGTTTGCCTTATTATTGTTGGTTATTAACCCCATTATTGGTTAGTTGATATTGACCCACAGCCATATTATCATGGTTGTCTTTGCTTTGCTCTTTTGATCTATCGATCAGCCATCACCAGGTTGGTCCTGTTGAAGTTCAAACCGATTCAATTGCCATTTCCCAGCAGCCCAAGTCAGGGCAATGGAGAATCCGCAGCAGCCGCAGCAATAAATCATCCAAATGGATCCATGTGGGGTTGTCCGTAAATGGTGCTAACCCCCAAGCTGTGGTCATTTGCCATGAAAAACGCACCAACCCCCAAAGTGGTGTACCGTACACATGTGGACGAGCCAATTTACTTGTTGTAATGAATCAACAGCTATGAGCTGCAAAATCGATGTCGGCGAATTGATGGAACTGCCATTACCATCCGTTGAAGTTTTGAAAACCATGGTTTACAATCATTCATCGTCATTGCCAGTGGTTGCTAAGCATCAATTTTCAACCGTTCTCAACCATTAGTCAATGAACACTAGCCAGGCAGCCCACGTATCACCCTTTCATGATCAAGCATGATCAACAGTTGATCTTCGCTTCTGAACCATTCCTTCCGAACTATCTCTTTTGCTGGTTGGTGGTTTCGACCCCCATGAAAACTAATAGTCAACCAACCATTTGTAAATACTTGGGAAAACATGTTTGAAGTCACCAACCAGTAGAGACCATGATGACCAACACTGGTTCTGTTACACCCACCCTTGGTCAGTTCTCCTCAGGACATGCTTCCTCTTCATCCGCCTCAGAGGTATCAGGAGGTACCGGGGCCTTGGTGAACCTGTGGTGGTCTCTGGTTACTTGGCTCATAGTAGTGGATCCACTGGTAATAGATCCACCACTAGGTACTGTGTTGATCTCCTAGGTATCACTCGTCATGTATTAGAGCAATTGGCAACAATAGATCCACTTGGTAATCTTGCTGTTTCGTCTGATTATGACCCAATAGTGATGGAGAGCACTGTTGTATGTTGTGGCCATACTCTTGTCAGCTGTTTGTGAGTGTACCCTACGAGTGGAGTGCTTAAAAATAACCGCTCAGTATTAAGGGATAATATGGTTGTGTACGGACATGGATAGTCGCAGGTTGATTTCCCTTTTTCAAGTGGTAACATGATGTAACATGTATCTATGAAGTGGTTACACTGTAAGTAGTCGTAATACAAACTATCTATACTGGTTGATTTATAGATACTCCTCTGTAGCTCTCAAGTGGTGATAGCAGTTGGTGAATCGATATCCCTACGACCATTGTCCTATAGTGGGTTGCAACACTCCCATAAACAGGCTGGTGTTTGTCACACGGTGGCCAATCCACGTGGTGGTACGTGGCCTAGCTGTCGCGTCACCATCTGCACTAGTCGACCTGCTGTTGGAATCCGAACTTGTGTCCATTGATTTGATTCAAACTGGTTGGTGGTTGAACCACCCCTATGAACAATATTAGTCAACCTCCCAATCATCACGAAGTGATACGGAAAATAAAAAATGTTTACAACCACCAACCAGCAAATTGTTTGAAGTGCTCGTCAAATAGGGGCCTACGAGGAAGCGCCACCTGCAAAGGGCTTTTTCATGATTGGCAAGCCAGATAGGGGTCCAAACTAGCTTTGCAGCTTCCCTGTCCCACTCCAACCACCTCTGGACCAGAAAAGGTCTGCGCACGCGCACTTTTGGCCATCCACGTCTGCAGCTGGAGGAAAAGCCCCGAACCATGCTGAGATGCAATTGAAGGATGGGCTCTTTCCAAACATCAAGCTGCTAAGTATCTTCTGCAAGATAAGATGGATGGATTGATAGATTCATAGATTCATAGATTGATAGACAAAATAGACTAGATAGACTCAATAGAGTCGATAGACTAGATAGACAGACTAGATGTCCGCATGTACACGACCAATCCTATGGTGGATCCTGTTCAAACACCTCTTGGCGCCTTCGACCAAACCACCCTTGCATCTCGCCACCTCCGTCCCTTCACCGGCGCCACGGAGGAGACGTTCCCCAACTGCTGGAGCTGACGACCGACGAGCACTGGCCATGGCCATGGCTGGCTGACCCGACAGCCGCTGGCATGCACGATTTTGAGTATGGAAGGTATGGAGACTTATGATGATTTATGGACATTTATATTTATATGACTTATGATTATTTATGGATATTTATATCCAGACTTACTTAAATATGTAGCGTGCATAGATGTATCATGATGTATTTATTGAAGTGTTCGGGGTAAACATGAAACAGCGTCCAAGCACTCAAAAGAGTGCCAAGGTGAATATGACCCACTTCAATTGGCTTCCAGAGCCTCCCACTTACCACATTGCTACAGAGAGAAACCATCAATGAATGGTCACCTTTCCGGAAACCGATGGTGCTGCCAACGGGCATGCTGAAACCGGTGGCGCAAGGATGGACACCATGCTTGGGGAGCTCCCAGGTAAAGACCCACAAGAAAAGACCTAGCTTTGCACAGCCGCAGCTGAAGTGTTAGGGTCAGGCCATAGGCCGTCGTACCTTTGCCAGCAGTTGGGACCAATCCTGCGTGAAGCCGCGCGATGTGAGACCTGTGTGAGTCCAGACGTTGCATTCTGAAACCAGCCGTTCAGAGTTATGCTGAAAGCACCACGATTGAGGCTCATAAACTAATCTTATGTGGGATAGCCACATGTGTTGCTTGTCCTAGCGAAAAGCAGTACGAGTATGTCGCCATGGCTCACCATTGGTACACCATCAATGGACCCGTGACAAAGTACTCTTGGAATTGATACTCGAGTGCCGCCTTGCCACGGGAAGCGGCTGAAGCTGCGCCGCGTGGGTCATAGGATCAGCAGAAGCAGATTGTGCAATGCAGAGGATTGTTATCTTCGTATCTATTCTTTATAAAAGGTTGTAAAAGTTCTTGCGTATCTAAGATACAGAAAGTCTATAGCTATCTATTTCAACGTATTTCAACGTATTTCAAATCTTTGCTGGCTCTTTGACCCCCAGTCATTGCCATTTTCAGGCGCCGTGCAAAGGTAACCCTGAGAAGCCATCAACGAACAAGGGCATGGAGCTGATTTTCAAGGGGGGTTGCGGTGGAAAGATCCAGGGCCCTGTGCCACTTCCGTCCCAGGCGGATTGGAGCAGCTGCGAAAATTTTCGGTAGCAAATACTCCGTGGCGCTGGTATGTTTACCCACAAGGTGTTTCTTCTAGGTAAATGATGGTTTCTTAAAATAAGGGTACCCCCAGATCATGGAATCGTAATAAACCATCCATAATTTGCGGTGTACCCCAACAACGCTACTTAGATGCAGGGCTGCCTAGGCAGAAGCAGATGATACTCATATGTACAGGATTAGTGAAGGATATATCTAATATAAATCTTCTTCCTCACAGTATATGCATTTATGTTTCTTGTACACCCTGTGGCCATCTGTGTGAGGGTGTGCAGGCATCTCAGGTCTCCTTGGGCAATTCTTGAAACCAATCTTGCCTAATCTCGGTCTCCGGGATGTGCTCGTTCCGCTGGTGTAGTGAAAAGTTCGCGCTTTCGCAGGGAAGAGCTTCATGTTCAACCGAAACCTCAATTTGCATAATGTTCCAATTTTACAGCAGGAAAGTCAGCATCGTATCGTGCCCGGCCCGACATCCCTGCAGATTTCATACACCGGCAGAAATCCGTTCGCCACTTGACCCTTTGCAGATCACAAAGAGAAGTTGAATTTCAGGCTGCTTCTTCAACAGATGTGACTAGCAGGCGACCTCAGTGCACCAGGTGACCAGGCAGATGGGAAAAGCATGGTTCCAATCCCACGACTTTTTTGCGTCCCAACCGACTCACTCATTTCGGAGATATGGTGGTTTCTCAAGTCATAGGGGTACCCCCAAATCATCCATGGTTAATCATTAGTAGTAATAAACCAACCATCTTTTGGGTCCCTTATTTTGAGAAACCACCATATAGCAGTTGCACATCCCCACCAAAAGGCATCTTCTTTCGGTGGGTGGTCTGCGGCAGATCATAGGAACATGGGGCACAACCAGCCACATGGCGAGGATGTCGGGAAGTTCTTGGGTGGTCCTCAGACTCGAATACAGGTACACTATATTATCACTATATTGCTCAGGATTGAAAAGATCCAACACATGTGCCATCTTGGCTCTTGCACACCATCCAATCACTTGAGAGTTGATAGAAGTACAAATGAATGAGGTAAAAATAAAATTTGCCTAGCAGAACTTTGCATTTGAATCAACTGGCACCTTTACACTCTTCCCATTGCTGGCAACTCCTCAGCACTGGAAACATCCTCGAAATAACTTCGTCTGAAGTACAATGTACCTATCCAAAATATGGGCTGCCAAGAATCATTTGTTTCAACCATAAAACCGACACATCTCTTGATGCTTTTGGAGACCCCTATGGCGCCATAGCGCCGCTGATGGCAGGCTTGTGCCTCTGGCGTCACTACCACTACTGTCCAGAGACTGGCTGCAGACCTTGCTCCACTATACACTTGGCCTCATTCATTACAAGCAATGAGGACTCCGCTACTCCCTGGTAGATCGCTTTGGTGACACAACCGGGGTGGTGAAATGAACTGCTGAATCTACGATTCATTGTAATAGTTGTTGCTTGCTCTACCCGATTTATCATGAATCATCATCATCATCATCATCATCATCATCATCAACAGATATTGACACGATGATTGGCTATGTATAATCGTGAATCATGGATAATCTGGATAGATGGAAAATCCATGAATCAATCATCATAACCATGAATCACCATAATCTACTGCTTCATATCCCCTTTGATTAACCATAAATTCTGGTTGGTGGTTTCAACCCCTATAAAATATAGTCAACCAAATAGCTATTAATACTTACTAAAGGAAAATAAAAAATGTCGACAACCACCAACCAGTTTCTGTGGACAAATCAATTGCTACCTAAAATTTGGTTGCAACCATTGTCTCAAATGCTTGGCGTAATGACTTGTCGGTCCGGAACAACCAGCGTCATGAAAAATAGTCGACCACCTTTTTGTTCACAATAGCATTTGGGAAAATACAAGATGTGAATCAAACCACCAACCAATAATCTGCATATAGCTGAAAAATCCATGAATCCTCATGATCTATTGCTTGATATGCCCTATTATCATAGTATTAACCATTACATAATTCTAACCATAAATTCTAACCAACCAGTAGCTGTTGAACCATTGTTGCTCCATATCCCCTATCATTAACCATGAATTAACCAGAAATTTACATTGATGTTGCTTAATATCCCCTATTGCTCATGTTTAGCCAGTAATATCCCCTGTTAACCATATTAAACCAGTAATATTCCCTATGAATTAACCATATTTAACCATTACTTCACCAGAAATTACCCATGATGAACGACCATTCACCGCTGGATCTCCCCGAAATCCACCGGACGCCGGCTCCGCCTCACCGGTGCCGGTGCGTTGGGCTTGGGGTACCTCGGTAAGACACGGCGACAGCGCCGAGATTGTCATGACGCACTGGTGATCAGTGATGGTTGCGTGATGCTGACCATAGGTTTTTTGCAAAAAATCTGATCTTTTTTGACGGGGATAATGGTTTTATAGAGGATTATAATGGTTCATTTTGTGGGGATTCTCTTCACAATGATCGATATTGATGATAATGGTTGTGATCTATAATGGTTATCCACTGAGGGGGAATTATGATGGTTTAAAGTAGGGATTAACAGCTGGGGGTAATGTTGACCCCTTGGCTTAATAAATTAGGTTCCTTGGGTGCCATTTTATGGGGAAACCAGTTGGAGAACTTGGGGGACCCTATCATATAATCAACCGGGGTTTAGCTTCATCTCGGGTTGGCATTATAAATCACTGAGACAGTTATTGATTGTGGTTCACCTACCACAATGATCTCCCAACTATTTCGTGTTAATTGCAGTTGACAGGGGTTCATAACCAACTATGAGGGCCTCAAACTAACTATAGTATTTTACAACAAGCATCAATGCAATCTTGCTTGAATCAGTCCTTTCTCCTTGACTACTGCATTCCTCGGACACAATGCCAAGCAATCCATGCATGTGCGTGTACCAATCCCAAAATCCTGTGCAGCGCCATCGCTTCCAAACGAAGCGATAAACGGGTCCCCCGAAAGCGGACAACGCCACCGTGCCAACGGCGCTCCCATCGCCATGCCACGGCACAAGAAATCAGTCCCAGCAGGAATAAAATTTTGCGCTGGTTCCTCGAGCCACTGGGATTTGAACCCTTCTAAGGTGATACAGGGTACCCATGGATACCCCAAAAGAGCTGATGTGTTCTTTTGACTATAGGGAAACTAATTTCGATGTCAGGTAGACATGTAAGTGTTTTGGGGTCAACAACGGAACCACAACGTTACAGTGCAAACACGTGATTCGCTCCTGAAGTTGGGCCTGAATCTGCAAGACCATCCTCAGCACGGTAGCGACATCGGGAACCAGTAGTTGAAAGGACCAACGCAAGGACCAACCACAGATCCAAGATACCCCTATCATAGGTGGTTATAGCCACTGTTTCCTGGTCGTCCCACAACCCAGTGATGGAAGGTACCATAGGGCACTGGAACCTCGTACAAACCCATGATGAGTCAAACCCCTGTTGCAAACGAAAGTAAAATGTGAAGATTAATGATTGCTAGTCAAACGATTTAGCAGTTGTGACCCTTAGCTAGCTTTCAAAATGTGTATGTCAAAAGATAAGATTCACAAATCGCACCAAAATGAATGTGTCGCGTTCATTACCAGGGAAGGTACAGACCTTGTCAAGCTCTCTATAGGTCGTAAACAATTTGCTGATTGATCAATTTGTTGATGTTTGATTTGAGTGGAGAGCGCCCGGGCAATTTTGCATTGCAATGCAAGGGGGTCCCCTTGTGAATCAGCTGATTCTGTGTACATCCCAGTACCCAGCTTCCCGCATGACATTTGCCTGAGACTTTTTCTTTGGTCTGCTGGGGGTGCCAACATCAGCCAGTCACATTGTGATCCGATACCTTGAAGCCGACTCATGTGGTCACCTCTTCCAAAGAAGATGCATCATCAACATGAATGGGGGTAGATAATAATTGGTATGTCTGATACTCTGGTGTGGTTGAGACTTCAAATGCCAAAATGAGCATCAACAAGTCTCCAAGATTGTTGCACTTCTCCCCAAACCATCACAATTTCTGCGTTTTCACTGTGTTGCGTCTCCCGGCTGTCAAGTGACTGGCATTCTGGGCCTAAGCCCTTCGGCATGGTCAGGTTCGCAAGTGACTGTCTTTCCCTGAGGCATGCTGCATGCTGTGGCAATGTGGCAGGCAACGGGTGTGAAGAATAGCCAACCAATTGACAGAAACAACAAGCCCGTCAGGATATTTGAACGGTCACCAATTCATCAAACTGAATTTAGCATCATTTTTGTTGCAAAACTTGTCACGTTCCCCGAGTTGGGAATCCACAGTCAAAGCATCTGGTCAAACCCAGGTGGATTTTGGGTTTTCTCAGGTTTTCCATATGGTGGTACCTACTCTCCATCCAATAATGACCATCACGAATTGCTGGCCGCTTGCAGGTGGATGGTAAACACCAATCACTGGAGGAACCACCAGTTTTGGGGATACACCATTTTTGGACAAAACATTTCCAAGGGGCTGCTAGATCTTCTTTCAACGGGAGATCGTGCAGCTTGGTACCAGATCACTTTTACAGTACTAGAATTGATGCGACAATTTCTCATAGTGGGAGATCCAGGTTTGGGATAAATCACCAGATGTTTGTGGTTAGATCCATATTTGGGGTAAATCACCAGGTGTTTATGGTTGAACTGGTCTATGATGGAGCCTGAAATCGGTCACGGATTCCGATGGCAGCGAGTTTCAGTTTCAAGGCAACCAAGCAGATCATCTAAGAAACCGAGGAATCCACACAACCCTAATCGTGACAACTCTAGCATGCTCAGTTGGCCCCTTACCCGAGGCTCAACAGGTTCGGCTTCGTTTTTTTTTGGATTGGTTCCCGTGCGGTTCAAACACAAAAATCCCAAGAAAACCGGAAAACCTGTTGAGATACTTATATGATTCCAGTCACTTTTGGCAGACCATCTGGAAACTGTCTCTTGGCTAATTGCGATTCTGCAACTATGGGAACTAAGACTATAGCAGGTTCATAACAACCAATTATCACCAGTACAACCGTTGGTCGATGATTTCCATCCGTTTGAAGTATTACAGTATGCCCAAGTGTTACCATGAGTTAATCAATAGTAAATGGTTCATCAAGGGTTGTTATACACTACAGTCATACTGTAATGGTTATCTGGTTGGTGGTTTCAATCCCAATGAAAAATATCAGTCAACCAACCAATCATTGGTCAATAATAGGGAAAATGAAAAATGTTTAAAACCCCCTGCCAGTTCTGTGTACATATATACATAAGTACTAGTAGCTATAAGAAAAAACCACCTGCCAGTTCTGTGTACATATATACATAAGTACTAGTAGCTATAAGAATCTGTAAGAACCACACCACAATGATGGTCAATAGCTCAGATAGCAATCATCATAACCGTAAATCATTTGTCTTAGATGGTTCATGGTCAAGTACGGTTATTACGTTAGATGGTTCATCAATAGTGGGTTATGGTACAGCTCTTCTAGCTCATCACAACTATTACTTAAGGGCTAACGGTGAATCGTTGATCAATACTTCTAATGGCTGTCAACCAATATAATTAACTATTCTATCGATATAACCATTATACCGGTTCTAACAATTTTAACCTTTGGTAATCCGTGTAGCCTTTCTACTATAGAGCTGCTTCGCAACCATAGAATAAGCATCGCCACCTCTCTGAATCCTCTAGCGTGGTACGCAATGCGGTTGGCACATCACTAGCTTTGTCGCAGATGCAAAATATACATTGAAATATGGCTTGGAACCCCCCCCAAGTTATCAACTCAGAGTTGACGTTTAGAGTTTGAAGTGACCAGATCCGCCTCAAAGCAGCTTGAACATGTTCAGAAACGGGAAGTTTGGTGAGAAGAGTGTGGAAACGTTCGATGGCATCGCCTTAGACGGCCCCCCCGCAGGACCCTTGATCATCCTTGAACCAAAACGGATAACGCGGCAAACCACCCTCCAACCAACGCAGCTTGCCAGCGGTCACAATGTGTTTGATCCATGGAAAGGATTGATGTTGCAGCTGAAACCCAGAGTGACCGGTCCAGCAAAAGTTTGACAGCTGATGTTTTTCCCGCGGAGGATCATGTGGAGTATATATATAGCCACGGTTCGAGAATGCGCCGTTGAAGGGACAGCAAGAATTGCAGTTTCACCAGCGGATCAAGCATTCTCGGTTGATAATTCTGAGCCAGTGCTATAAAAACAAATCAATATTTACGAATTATCAGCCACCAAGACATGCTTGATATTCTCGGCCTTCCTATTCTTGGTGGCATTCGGACATGCCAACCTTCAAGAGGAAGATATGGAAGTGATCAGGCGAAGCTCCAAGGGCGGACCACCAGAATCAGGGCTGATGTGATTCACCGCATGAAGCACCGAGAATTGCTGGGTGTGTTGAACCAAGGTCAAGAATTGATAACCCATATCAATTACCAACATCAATGGACTGATTGACCAATACGACCGAAAAAGTTGATCATCATTTTCAATATTACAGTTGGTAGCTTGAAGCATGAGTCATCAACATCAATAGTACAGTTGGTAAAGCATTTTCAGAACCAACTGTACTATTGATGTTGTTAGTATTACATGTACTAACCATTTTTGCCAACTGTATTACAGTTGTTCATCCAACCATTTTTGCCCCCAGAAAACTCACCAACAGGTGACCCACAGCTGGGTTCTCCCCCACAGGAGCGCCTTGGCCCCTCCACCAGCTTCGCCCAGGCGCTAATGATCTGCCCCAACATGTTGGTGATCTCCACGATTTGCCGAGAAGTCTTCGTGACCAGCTTGTGAAATCCTGGCCGCGGTGAAGCGCCAAGGTACGACGGGCACGACGTGCAGTCCACCGGCTGTCGGCGGCCGTGACAGCTGTGCGATGAAACATCGGCCGAGCTGTCCCAGTTTGGGCTGCAAAAAACCTATGGATCAGGTGATAATCAGGTGAAATCCATGGTGAGAAGGGCAACGATGCCCCACAAAATCGGTGGCTTAAAAGCCTTCAATACAAAAAAATATGTCGCTGAAAGGAAAAATGCACTGAGGGTGTCTATGAATGAAGGAATTACCTGCAAAAGCCAATGGTTTCCCTACTGACCACTCTACTAACCACCGATCTTGGAGGCACCACGACTGGACACCTATTGTTTGGGATCGCGTAGTTTCCAGCAACCTTTTGAGCAAGCCATATCTGACACCTGCATTTCGCTTCAGACGGTTTTCTGATTTTGGGTTCCACGGTAGGTGAGTATGCGATGATGAGGATTAGGATGGATGATGTGGATTCTACTCATGTGGTGGTTTCTCAAAATAGGGAGCCCCAAAAAAAGTGGGTTAATTACCAATAGATTATGACTCTTGGATGATTTAGGGGTACCCCTATGACTTGAGAAACACCCATGTTGAGGATGATTAGTGAGAAAGATGGCGACAATAGCGTGATCATCTTGATGATTGGATGCTGCTTGCAGCACCGGGACGCCCGGTTGCCAAGCGCAGCCAAGCTGCCAAGGCATGGTGTCCTCGAAGCGTGGAACATATGTGGCACCTGTCAGCTCCAACTTCCGACGTCTCAGATCCATAACTCAACTTGGGCAGTGATGGTTGAGGATCGTTTTGATAGACATGGTGGTTTCTCGAGCCATAGTTATGTTTGGTTTATAATATACTATAAATGATTAATAAACTGAATGATTTAGGGGTACCCCTATTTCAAGAAACCACCACATAGTCAATGATGGGAGAATGGTGGTTAGTCACGGCAAGCTTGTCATGGTGTCAATGATGGATTTTGTGAATCAAACGCTGAAGATTTGCCACTTGCCATTGCTTCCCCAGTAGGATCGATCACGTTGGTAATCACAATTCATATGAACTAGTTGGATGATCATCTCTTGATGTCGCCGCAACAGGTCCCTGTACCCGTGGCGCACTTGACATCCCATCAGTACACAAAGTAGCTCTCGTTGGGATGTTACAGTAATCCATCCACGTTTTTGGCATGGTATTCTTTTTACCCGCAAAAACCAAAGTACCCAACAGCTTTAAGCGTAGTCACATAACCCATCATATAACCACAGTTTTCTCTTGAGCTCAGTCGCGCCAAAGCTTCCGCGCCTGCTTTTCATGTCGCTTCAGCAACTTTCTGAAGCCCGCCACGTTGATCTCCAAGTACCTCAAAGACGCAGACTTGGAAACTCAACCATCCTCCCCGGGTTTAGGTAGATCTATAGTTTTATGGTGGTTTACGGTCACACTTGTGACTTCCATAGTGCAGGTGAAGCACTGAGTGTGTTCATCAACCTGCTCCAGGAACGCATTGTAGTTCACAATGAGCTCGTGAATCCTGCAGGATCCGGGCCACACCACCACCTTTCTGATGCTTCAGAACATCAACAGGCTTGCACAGAACTCAGGTTTCGCAACTAGCTAAGCCAAGCTGGCGTGCAAGGAGGCTGGTGGAAATGACCAATTCTCACCGAACATACCCCGCCATTTGCTGGCTACTTTGACGTTTGTTGGTGGTGCTGTCATTTCGTGCAACGAAATGGATCCTTCCTCATCCCCGATCAGCCCCAACGGTCAGCACCGGTCCCCATGACAATTCCCAGAGGATCTTGCCTCAGCACACGGAATGCACAAGGAGTGGGTCGCAACAGTAGAAGTACCTGTGAGTCTACGATGATGCAAGGATCCACCGGCACGCAATCCTGCTGTTGTTCAAGCTTGGTGTTTCTCGGTTCAAGGCTCTGACACTTCGAAATCCACGTTTTGTTTCGGTGATTTGCGATTTGAAGTGGAGCACAAACCAGTGCAAAAAGCCGGAGTTATATTCGGATGATCACCCCTTAAATGTGGGGATGCGCATCCAAGTCCGGTGTTTGGGATGTTGGGGTCACCTGATGTCACCAGGGCCGAGGTACATGATACGCACTTCGATCAGTCTCTGGCATAGCTCGGCCGGGCTTTCCAGGGCGACGGGCAGGATGCCCTCAAAAAACAGGTCTGAGTGGTGGCGCGACGAGCCGCCGATGGGTGTTTACCATGGTCAGCTAACAGGGAATAGCAGGGAAGAACGACTCAAACCAACGCAGCATACCATGTGAAAAAACCTTATGACTTTGAAGTGAAGCTTAACATGTGAAAAAAACAACTATGGGATAACAACCAACTTAAAGAGCGATCCAACAAACATAACCAGGTGAGAACAACCGACTATGACATACTATCGCCAGCTGTGACAACAAACTGAAAATGCAAAACCCTACTCTACTGGCATTCCGCCAGGCTCAAGCCAATCTAGAGCTTTCAGAATGCGTGGTGCCGCAAAAAAATGATGCTAAGAGCCTTGTGTAGGGCTGAGCCGGCTGAGCTTATTGGCTGGTCACGGGGGGTTCCCTACGATGGGCTATTCATGGCCAAGCGCACCATTGATAGGCTAGCACACACCAAACTCCACGAGGTTATTTGTGGAGAAACCGAGTCAAAGTAGTGATCAATGACGTTCCTTATCGTAACGCCATGATCTTCAAAGGACTTCACATCTCTATCAGGAGTCCACCTTGGGGGAAACCAGGGGGGTTCCGTACTCGGGTGATTGGCACATGAGCAAAATCTCCCATGGCAAAACGCCAGGTGACAGGCTACAGAGTTGCTGTTCGACACTGCTCAGTCAGAAACACAGTGATCTTGCTCAGAAGGATGGTGTCAAAGCACTTCACCTAAATTGGATGTCTTCAAGTGGACACAATTCCGTTGTGATGTTTCATTCGTCCTGAAGACAATACTAGCCCGCGTTTCCCTGAACATATTGTGGGCTGACTAGTGTTAGCGGCTGATCTTTCATAATTAACTTTCTCGGATTGTCCATGCGTTGATATGGGCTGTCTTGTTGGCCTTTTCAGTCAGCCTATCTCTCAGTTTGATCGATCTCAAGCTTGACGGGGGAAGCTGGTGACTGAATCTCGTCCAGTTGCAATGGTCAGTTGGAACAACCACTGGGGCATCATTCTCCGGTTCAGCCCAGAGGTGAGGATATATGTCACACCATCACTGGGGGAGTCCAGGGGGTGCTTTCTTTATGCCCCAGTCAGTGGCCCGATCAGATCTGTAAGCCCAAGAACAACCACAACATACCACAGCAACATGTGCTCACACGTTCTGATGGTTCTTTTTGGGTGAACGGTTGCGTTATGATCTTCTCACTCCGACATTGTGCCAAAAGTCAAGTGAACGCAAGGTTGTGACCTCGAAATACCGCAAGTGAAAGGAAGACTACAATATCTATCATGCTAGGAGTATGTACCAGAAATCAGGACTAAGTGGAAAGTCCCAACACCCAAATCATGTAAGATTCGAGTTGTTCCAAGCCATCTGGAACACCAAGTCACTTAACCCACCAAACTGATCACCTTGGCATGGCAACCACCATGGTTTTACCCCACAAAGGTGCCAAACAAAGCTCCAAAAGGTAGACCCTCCCAAGACTGCCTGCAGGTTCTTGAGAACTGACTCCTCACAGGAGCGAATGTCAAGGACAACCGTCCCTCTCCTGAAGATGCACCACATAAACCCTGGTTTAGCAGGGAATCTACGGCATATTTTCAGATGTTCGGGGTATACATGAATAGTGATTTCGCTTGACCTCAATTTGAGTCGTCCCCATTGGCTTCATCAGGTTACGTGCATGAATGTTTGGGGAAGCATGTGTGTTTATTTCTTGTTAAACAGAGATTTCTCCCTGAACTTGGCCAAGTGAATGGTCAAAAGTTAATTTCCCCTCCCAACAAAAACCTGTTATGTGAATGGTCAAGGAAAGCTTCTTGGCACATTGTGACGCTACCTGGACGCGTCGCCACTCCTCCATCAGAAGTCCACATCGCATGGCCTGCTCTTGCAGCTGTGACACGCCTGGCTCGATGGAGGCCTGCGGCGCTCGCGAAAACCATCATTGACGGCTCATGAAGCAGCTTGTTGAGCATCGGCAACCACTGATTAATTTATTGACCACTAGCAACCAGTAGTAACCTTGAGTTAAGTCAATTTTTTGCAACCACTAGTCGCCGCCCGCTAAAACAAATGGTTGCATAGAATGCTCTAGAGGCTTCAAATTTTGGTTTATACACATGTATTTATACATATGTATATATGTATATATATATATATATATGTGTCGTATAGATATTTTATATATCATAGTTATATACAATCACAGTACATACTGGTGACGTTTCGAAACCTCGAGAGTATAGATCCATTTCCTTCCGTGTTCTTTGGCTATCTTTCTTGCCCAAAAGTCGATCATGTTCCGACATGTATCCCAAGCAGTGTCACAACGGTCCGCCCTGTTGAACAAGCAGTGCCAACTCAACCAATGCTGCTGTTCAGTTATCATATTCATATTCACTACCGTTTTTAGAACACCCCTGGTAGCTCGCAATTGCTCCCCCGTTAAAAGGATATATGGATACTCTGTTAAATGGATAATTATATATATAGGATGATTGGACCACAGGATCTACCTCGCCACATCGCACCTCCATCTGCCGAACGTGTTCGAAGATTTTCTCCAAATCCTTCGAGAAGTGGCCACAACGGCATGCCACTGGTGTTTTTTTGATACATTTGAGGATCAATAATAGCTACTGTAATATTGTCTAACATGGTAAATTGATCCTTTATTGAATTCTCTTGATGGTTAATAACTGCACAAAAAAAACAACCACTTTGGGGCTGCCATGAAATATCTGCAGGATCTTGGAGGGCTAATGTAGAGTTCTCAAAGAAAGCCCCTCCCCAAAGGAGCATTGAACAAGATCCAAAGCACTACCCTTCAAGTCATGACCCATGAGTACGTACGCCTCTTGCCATCACACTTGGGTCAAGGTTTATCAATGATGATTGTGTAGGAAAACCAGGGAAAGCCTAGCCAATTTCATGTTTCAAAACAATACCGTACTGTAATATCCGCAACACCGTATGAGTACCAATTTGATGGTGGACGATCGTGGGCAATACTGGACAATCTTTTTGTCGTGCTCATGTTAGACCTCAGGGGCAAGTGACAAACACCTCGGAACATTTCACTTCCTGTGAAGGTTTTTTGAAAACGTTCTGGACTTGCATTCCGTCGAATACCATGACCACGAGTAGAGGTTGGAGGAGAGTCATCCATGAGGGGTGTGCGTTTCAACATGACCAATTACTTTCTGATACTTTTTGTCATTGCAACCAACACTAGCTGAGACCAGCTGTTAGTGGTAGAACCGTCTCGAAGCAATGACCAGCAAATTTCTCGTTCCAATCTCGTCTTTCCATTCAAGTCGTATTGGAAACCAAAGATGGTGGTTGATGTAAATCTTTCAAACGCCACATCAGGTCGCCGTCGCCGCCTCTTCCACGATCGAAAAAAGTTCCTTGTCCAGCTCCTCAGCAAGGGCTGCGGAGTGGTCGTGACTTCTTATCTAAGTGTTTCTCAAAATAGGGGGCCCCAAAATCATCCATTATCAACCATTTGTAGTAATAAACCAACCATTTTGGGGCTACCCCTATTTGAGAAACCACCATCTGAGCATCTCCAAAAAAATGGACACCTTGGGCTGTGAAATTTCTTACGCAGTCCATGAAACTTCTTGGTACACCCCTAAAATCATGGTGCATGTGCTGGGGATTGATACACTATGCAGATATGTTGTCGAGGCATGATTGCTAGGCTGCTAGGCCCATTTTCTGGGTTCTGTTGACACGGATCACGGAGGAATCAAAGAAAATGATGCAAAGAAGCAAAGCAATTTAGCGGTCAAGCACCATTAGTAACCAACAATAGTTGGAACAATGATGGTTGATAGCTTCTGATGGAAAACAAATCTGCACCGTAAACCTGTGCTGCGCCCACATCCCAGGGAGTCTCCTTGATCTGCTGTTCCAGTCTGGCCATTTCATCCATAGTGGGCAGGGCCTGCCGATGAGCAACGAACGATGCGGAAGGCTCCCCCTCGGCAAACGTCCTGGGCCACCTACTGTATGGAAGACATCAACAGGGGATTGCTCAACGAATGGTAATCTCCTACTGGTACAACTTGATTCAGGATTACCATTCCTGTAGTACCTATGATTCCCCAAGACCGGCATACCACACAGAGACCCTTTACTCCAGTATCAAGCACTCACCAAGACCCTCAAAAAACTCCAGGCTTCCCTCCTGCGTGCTGTTGGAGATCATTTAGGGTCTGCAAACGCCCAAAAATGAGAAGACCTGGAATCAATATGGTACCTGAAGATGCATATAGTATATGAGCAACTGTCACATTTCGCGTTGAAAAAGTGACTGTAAACTGGATCCATGGTCACTAGGCACGATCAAAAACTGCTAGCTTCTCACGTGCGAGCTTCAGCTGCCGAACAGGTACTCGACAAAGCCTGGATTCTTTGTAGAGTCATGCATCGGTGTCAACTATGGACCACTACATAACTTGACCTTGGCCAATCATCACATCTTCGGAGCAAACTTCTTTTACGCAAATGGTTTTGGGAAGTCCCTGTAGGATTTCATGCTAAACCTACAAGTAATCCCAGATACCCAAATCCCAAGGCGCCACAATCCTTGATGGTTCACCCTTCGTGGCACCCAATCAGCAGGCAACGCCAGCTGCAGGGCTAATGCTTCAGCATCCAACTGGTGACCACCCCCGGGACGTGTGGAGCTACGGATGGAGTACCCCTATGCTACTCCTGCCACCGCTGTGATGAAGCCAAACAATCCGTCGCGGGGCATCATCAAGTACAACCATCATTGATGGCATGATTCGCGCTTGTTGTTGTACATGACCGTGTTGGTTATTGAGCCTGAACTCGATATGAACACGTTTCAGTCACTATGTTAGCCATGATTTGCAAGCGTTAACCATCATCAATCAACATTAGTGGGAGATCCCTAGTGATAGCTCCCCGGTATTTGATTGTAGATCACCACCTACTGACGAGTAGATTGCTGGTGGTGTAAAAGCTGCATCTACCACTATGAGCCATCATTAACCATTAGATTCCCTATCATTGCTGGCAATTTTTCCAATGAACCATTAATGTAGATAAGATTCCTATGAACCTATGTAGATTATCATTTCCAATCATTTCCAATGAACCATCATTAACCATTATATTCCCTATTCTAAGATGGTTCTACCATTGATATACATCAACTTCTCATCAGCACCAGCTGTTGCATCGTCCGCGCCCCACATCGCCACATCGGAGTG
>VSDK01009956.1:636789-653330 GCA_009767595.1 Symbiodinium kawagutii
AGGAATGCCCATTTATTTGGAGGCCACTCCAACAGGCCTAGCCTTCCTAGGGGCTCTTTTTAGTGTTGGGACCATTTCGTAGTTCCTCATACTGGGGGTACGTACCCCAAAATGGTTGGTTTGGTTCTCAAAATGATTGAACAAATGATGAGTCTGAAGGGGTACCCTGAGCTCGTAAGAAACGAGCATTTCAGCTTCAAAAGGACCAACAATCTCCTTCCTGGCAGAATCCACCCGTGAGTAGAACAGAAGTGTCAAGTCTGGGTTCTTATATAGATTACAAGCCAGTTGTAACTTCAAGTTCACTGTAACTTCGCATAGGAAAGGCCCTCATCTGCGCACACCCAAAAAAATCATCTGCACACACCAAAAAACACTCATCTGCGCACACCAAAAAACACTCATCTACGCACACCAAAAAACACTCATCTACGCACACCAAAAAACACTCATCTGCGCACACCAAAAAACACTCATCTACGCACACCACTTGGGGTCAACATTCTCCATTTAGGGTTAACATTGGGGACAGGGGACATGGGGACATGGGGACATGTCGTCCTGATAATCATCAGTATCAAAAAACGGCGCCAACTCTCAAAAAAGAATTCTGAAGACTGCTTGGCAAGGTCACCCTGAGAAAAGCCCATGCCCTCAATGCATTGGTCAGCTTCTGAAGGTTGCTACAACGTACAACTTTGTACTGTACTATAGCGTCCCACTCTGTATTACAACCTACTACGCTGTACTTCAACATGTTTGTTACCTTCTACAAGACAAGGGGCCATCTATACATGCAGAAAACCAGTCATCTGTACACGCTTGCAAGACATCTAACAAATCAGCTGATGTTCCATTTACATTGCGAAAAGCACATGCAGGACCATTACATGTACACAAAGCGCCTCCCCTGCCACACAAAGTGACACTTGCAAGACATTGGACAATCAGCTGATGTTCCGTTTACATTGCTGAAAGCATGTGGAAGACGAGCGCATGTACTTAAAGTACCACGCCTGCCACACAAAGTGACACTTGCAAGACATTGGACAATCAGCTGATGTTCCGTTTACATTGCGAAAAGCACATGCAGGACGACTACATGCACTCAAAGTACTACGCCTGCCACAAGCAAAGGCCGCGTGCACAGATGAGGGGTTTTCTACGTGCACAGACGAGGGGTTTTCCGCGTGCACAGACGAGCCCTTTTTCCTTCCCATAAATCTCAACTGTAACTTCACAAGCCGTCTTCAACTACGCAGAGATGGTGCTGAGAACAACATCTTGATATCTCGCTGTGAACCTATGTTTTTTCATCTACGAGTGGAGTGATTACAGGTGAAGCGACAGTCTCCAGATGGGTGCAAGAATTGGCGTATCCAAGATCATCCCCAGATATGGTCAATGCCAGCGGGGAAACCCAGCAATTTTGGGGATATCCTCCGGTGATCTAACATAGCAATGGAAAAATCCACCAATTCTCGATGGTTTCCCAGGAGTTCTGGTCGAAATATGGTGATTTCCCATGGATTTCCCATGGATTTCCTATGGATTTCCTATGGATTTCCCATGGATTTCCTATGGTTTCCCTATGTTCGATCACTGGAGCCCGCTTCCCACCTTGGCTGTGGCATCTTCAGAGACACCTCACAGTGTGCAACGTCCAGTCGTTTTCTCATAGGTGATGAGGATCTGGTTTTCAACCAGTGATGAGCATGATGATGATTTAATGATGAGCATGATCACTATCAGAAGGATAAGGAGGAAGATGCTGAGAATCAGCAGCAGCAGCAGCAGCAGCAGCAGCAGCAGCAGCGACCGCAGTGTCAGCATCGGTAGAACTCTCCTGGGGCCCTGGCCAAGGATTACGTGATCCTTCTCATCCCAGATGGTCTTTTCCTTTGCCTGCATGACTCAAAAGATCTGGGGTTTTCCCAATGCCCAACGTGCCGCTTTTTATCACCCATCTTTTTCACCAAACCAGCAAATGTAAATTTGAGGAACTTTGCGCCAAGGTGCCTTTGCGGGCACGCAGGGCGCAAGACATGCATTGAAATGAAATGAAATAAATGAAATAACATGAAATAAAATGAAATAAAATCCAATGAAATGAAATGGAATGAAATGAAATGGAATGAAATGAAATGGAATGGAATGAAATGAAATGAAATCATTAAAGTAAAACCATCAAACATAGCACTGTTCCCATCTTGAGCCATCCTTATTTAGTACGAAAAGATGGGGCATCCGTGAACCAGCCACTGTAACTTAGCTGCCCTCCTTTTCCCTGTGCTACGGCGACCTGCTTCGTCTTGAAGCCCTTCTGCTTGCTCTCTTCGAACTGAGCATGCAGGGGGTTTATGCGCTGGTGATTGAGTCACCCAAAAATAATCAATTAGCTGTCAGAGATACAGAGACCACCGCAGGTGCGGCTGGGGTGGAAAGGAAAATGCAGTGGGGCACAATGACAACGAAAACGTTGTTGATGCCGGTTCTAGCTTTTGGGTATGTTTCCGAGCACGCGCCGCTTCAACATTCTATCTAACTCACATATTTTCACACCGCTTGGAAAAAAGTCAAAGTACGGCTGTGTTATTCCTGAAGAAACAAACGGTGGAAGTAATTTGCAGCAGTATACCGGTCCGTGTAAGATGGGCACATTCTATCCCAGATTGTGCTGGAAATGCGCTGAGATTGGAATGGATGCTAAAGGAATGGACACCTTTCCAGATACCAAAATCTGCAGCCCTGCCCCCTTTTGCGGCCTTGCTTCCAGCAAAGACCCTGACCCAAGCGACATAGACCTCACGAATGCCAAGCTGATGCGTTTGTTCGCAATGTAGTAATCAGTACAGCTGATTTATGAATGGCGTGAACATGCGCAAAGGCATGTACGTGGATGAATAGATGAATGGATGGACGGACGGACGGATGGATGGATATGTGGATAGATGGATAGATATGTGGATAGATGGGTAGATATGTCACTGCAAATATTTGATTTGCATACATGACTGCAAAGATACACTTACTCTATCCGGCATTCTTTGCCATGGAAGTAGTGATATGATATTCAAAGGAAGGCTTCAAAGATAGTAGAGAGATGTGTAGAGGCCATACAATTCCATTTCCTTGTGCATCTCCCTGTACTGTGAAGAAATGGATTCCATCATGCTCGTTCAAGCTAACAATAATCCGACAAGAGGCTTCTAGTTCAGCGTCGGTGGACTTCAATTTGAGTCATGATTTGGCGGTTCCTCCCTGAAACTTGAAATCTCTATACACAGATTTGTTCAACTTTATCTCTATTGAACAGTAAAAAAATGCTGTATGTTGCAATTTGAATATATATATATATATATATATATATATATATATACAGCACAATGTATAGACATTGCTATGTATATACAATGTATAACTCTATAATTATACTATTGCTATAAAGCTGTGGGGCTCAACCTTCCAGAGGTAGGCTCGCGCTTCCAAGCCCCGTGTGTTCTACTCATGGCGCACTTTGAGGAGAAGATGTCGCCTGATGCACTCGTTTGCATTAGGGCGACTATCACCGAGGTGAAATCTGGTTGGGAGGGATGCGCAGTCCTTCGTTCCATGAAAGGATGGTTGGTACATGTTCCTGATGATCTTGATCATGTTTCGGGTGATGGCAACATGTTCACTCTCTACAACTATGTGGTTCAGGCGGTAGAGGGCCGCAGTGTCTTGCTGTCAAAGACTCCATGGTCTTTCATCATGGGACATGTTGGTGCTCCAGACTACCATAGTGCCATTGAGGTGTGCTGTGGACTGGGTGGTCTGTCTACTGGTGCTGAATGGGCTGGCATGAGGGTTTTGACAGCCTTGGACATATCAAAGTACGCGGTTGAGCACTACAATCTCAATCATGAAGCCAAAGCTCTTCATGGTGACTTGCACAATACCGACCATGTCATGCATCTCGCTGAACAAATCCAAAGACATTCGGTTGGCTTGCTGATGGGATTCCCTTGTCCTCCTTTCTCTTCGATGGGTGATGGCAAGGGTTTTGGGGACAGTCGAGCTTGGACTTTTGTTGCGGGTTTGGATTGTGCTTACCTCCTCAATTCAGCTTTCATTGTCTTGGAATGTACTCCTCATGTGGAATCTTTCCAGGGTCTTGTGGACTTTCTTTCCAGTTTTTCCTCTGTCATGGGATTCTCTTGGAAATCACAGATCTTGCGCCTACACCGTGCTTGGCCAGTTCGTCGTACCAGATGGTGGTGTGTCATGGCCCCTGCTGCTCTCATGCACCACCTTTGTTTGGAGGACCTCCCAATCACAGACTGTTTGGCTTGCGTTGGTGATCTCTTCCCTGAATGGCCTTTGTGGTCGGTTGAAGATGAGTTGCTGCTGTCCTGTTTGAGTGACGAGAAGGCATTTCTTGAGAACTTTGCTTCACTGGCAGAGTTGATGCTTGACCTTGGTGGTATCTGCCCTACGCTCTTGCACAGTCTTGGTCATTTGAACCGTGCGTGCCCTTGTGGTTGCCGGGCCCAAGGACTATCCTGTGACCGTCTTGCTCGTGATGGTGTCACCACTGTCTTGCTCAAGTGTCATCACTCAGATGAGTTGCGTTACCCGCATGCCAAGGAGGCTGGGTTCCTTTGTACCCTTCCTCCTGGCTTTCTCTTCTTGGATCCCAGGGCCTCACTTCCACTGGTTGGACAAACAGCTGCTCCCTTGCAGGCTCATTGGATTGTCACTTTGCTTCAGCGTGCCATTCATTGTGGTCTTCCAGACCAAATGCATGAGCCCAACCAGTTTGTTGAACATCGCAAACGTGTGCGTGCCTTGTTGTCACTGGGACGTAACTTGTGGATTCAACCCTCTATCACTGTCAAGCACACAGTGACTTTCCAGTTTGGCGACTCCTGTGCCTTGGCCTTTGAGGTCCCGGAGCTTCTTACGGTCGATGATTTCATCCAGGTTCAATTGAAGTCCAATGCGTGGTCACCTCAGTTGACTCTTTTCCTGGAGGGAGAACTTGTCCCGTTTGGTGCCTTCCTGTTCCCACGCACTTATCGGTTGGTGGAAGTGGGTCCGTCGGTCTGTGCGGCTCTCTCCTTGCGTTCCGGTTCCTTTGTCTTTTCCTTTCGTGGATGGACTTGGTTTGGATGCCTTTCGCAACGCACGACTTTGGCCATGGTGCTTGGGCCTCTTGGGTTTCCTTCCACTGTTCCTGCTGTCCTGCATGCTGGTGGTGGGCGTTTCTCCATGCATGACTTGCTTCCACCCACTCCCGTTGGGCAGCTCTGCATTGACCACTTCCATGGTGCTGGGACTGACCCCCAGTGTGGACTTTCCAACTCAACAATGGACTCTGAGGCTGCTTTGCTTTTGGACTCGGTGCATCTCCCCTCTGGGTTTTGCTTTCTCTCGCCCACCGATTTCTCTTGTGCCTTGGATCTCTCAGCTGACCGTGGATTTGATGAAGTGGTCTCACTCATTCCGGTTTCTGCTTCCAAGCTGTTTGGAATTTTCTGTTGGCAGGATCACTGGGCTGCTATTTCTTTCGACAAGATTGCTGGCGTAGCCACTTACTACGATGGATTTCCTGGGATTCCTGCAGTGGTGCGTGACTTGTTTAGGTCCATCTCAATTCATTGGAATCAGCCCCTCTATGTGATCAAGAGGCACTCGCTTGTTCAACAGCATGACGGCTCTCATTGTGGTGCCATAGCCCTTGTGAATCTAGGTGCTTTCCTTGGACTTTGGAACACTTTTGAAGAAGCAACTGCCATTGCATGGCATTCCAGGATCAGTGATGACATGATGGACTTTTTCCTTCCTGCACAGTTTCGTGGTCGGGGTGCGGCTGACCACACACGTGCACATGATCTCCTGGTTCAAGAGTTGCCCAAGCATGGTGTTCCCGACAAAATTGCATCCAGCCGAGCAGCACTTGCGATCAAGAAACTTGGGATAGCTCCCATCCTTCGTGCCTTCGAGTCGAAAAATGTCTGGATGGCTCTTAAGGCACTGGGTAGTTCGATGGAAAGGCCTTTCCAATGGGTCCAGCACTCCGAGCTTGAACAACACATCAAAGACAAAGCACACAACAAGCGTGCTCCGATGACCAAGCCAGTCAAAAAGGTGCAAGCCAAAAGTCGACAAGTGCACCTGGAACCAGATCAAGTTACTGTTGCCCCCGAAGCATTTTGCGACTCTGCTGGTGATCCGGTAGCAGGGCTTCCCTTTGCAGAGTTTTGCTCCACAGCCCGTGGAGTAGTTGTTGCATCCGTTGACCAAGCTGCCCGTTTCCTCGATGATGATAAGGTAGTTTCCATCGATGCTCTTGCCCTTGTCACACTCACTGAGGTGCGCATTCCCACCCAAAGCAAGTTGACCGCAGAAACAGTGGTATGGCCAGGCATTCTGGTTGATTCCAATGAGCCTTTGCTGATCAGAGGCACCCTCATTCAGTTGGGGGATGTTCGTGTTGCCCTGAAGCTTGAGGAAGGTACTCAGACATCAGTTGAAACTGACCTGCTTCGGCTGTTTGTGTACAGAGACCAATGGACTCAGTCATGGGACATGTTGACTAGTGGCCCCCTGAAAACTTTGATTGGCCACTTTGAACCGCTGCAGTACTGCCCTCGCAATGGATGTGCTTCTTCTTGCAAGAAATTTCATGCAGCTGTGGAGGAATCAGGTATCAATCTGGTAGTGTTGGACGCCTTTGCATGGAAGTGGATGGACGAGGCGGGGAAACCGGCCACAGCCAACAAGGCCTCTACCTTTTCGATCATGGTACGGGTGCCACGTTCAGGCACCAAAGCTCTCTTGGGGCTTTCAGGTACTGATGGTTTCTATGTTGAGCTCCGTACTGATCCAGGTGACAACCCTTCGCATGCGGTGATCTGGGTCAAATCAGATTTCAACGATGCCAAGCATAAACTGCATTCGATTCCAGCTGCGCTGCACATTGTGCGCTTTCACAGCAAGTATGGCCTGCGTTGTGCTAAGAAAGATGAGGAGGCGCTGCACAAGGCGCTTTTTCCTGACAGGGCCTTTGTTGACTGCGGCACAGGACTGCACTATGAGATGGGACCATGGCCTCATGGAGCAACCAAGCTCTCCATCATTGAGTTCCTTCAGAACTTCAAATGGCCATCCAAACCACTGAAACCCGTCAGAGGTGGACATCATGGACGATACTGGTTGATCGGTTCATCGGAGGAGCCACCGACCATGTTTGCTGAGTATGCTGGACAGTTTCTTACCATCACAAAGGTCAAAGAGACAACAGCAGTGAAACCAGCACCGCCAGTTGTTGCATCGATGAAGACACTGCATCGACTCGCACACCCTGCTGCTGATCCTTGGCAGCAAAATTCGCAGACAGACCCATGGAATGTAGCCAGGCCGCAGCCAGCTGCCTCGGCTGCTGCCCCCGCCGCCCCCAAGATCACTGAGATGGAAGAACGAATTGCCACCAAGCTTGCTGACCAACTGCAAGAGCAAGTCAAGACCATCCAAGATGACCCCATGGATGGTGTTTCTTCCCGTTTTGAGCAACTTGAAAGTGGCATGGTTGAGCTTCGGGCACAGCAGACAAAATTCACTAGCTGGTGCCACGACGCAGCAGACAAGATGACCTTGCTTACTCAAAGAGTCTCCCAACAGGAGAACACCCTCAGTTCCATGTCGCAACAGGTCTCTGCCAACACAGCCCAGACCTCCAATCTTGAACAATCAGTGAGAGGCATGGAGCATTCGATGAAAGGTCTGACAAATCAGCTGTGGCATGACATCGAATCCGCCATGTCCAAGCAGACAGAACACCTGGAAAAGATGTTCAACAAGAAGACACGCACAGAGTGACTATCCAGGCAGCCCTGCTCTTTGGGCTGGGTGAGCCGATTGTTGTTTTTCATGTTTTGTTTTCTCATTCGAATCGGGGAAGCCTGTAACCCTGGGCCGGTTGAATGTGCCCTGGGCGTTGCCAATCCCTCAGGACTCCGAGGCAAGACCCTTTCGGTTTTGGACTTACCCTATGGACTTTGGAATTTCTCAGAAACTCAGTGTACTGACTTGGGGTTTCGGTCGGTTGCTGGTGAACTGCGTGCGTTCCAACAGCCTCGTCGTAACCTGAGAATTGAGCATGGCTGTTTTGCCCCCCCTCGTGCTGGTTCAGTTTCTGCGGGCAGCTGGACAGGTGTTGCCCAATGTTCTGACTTTCCTTTGCGTCGTCTTTGTATCCCTTGGCGTGGTCATGAATGGGACTCTGGCCGTACACTGGTTTCCTCGTTCCAGATTGGATCTCAGTGTGTGATTGGTGCTGTGGTTTATGCCCCACCTCTTGGTCCTACTTATCCCAACGCATCGATGTTGACTGCTGAATTGTTGGCCACTCTCACGGAGGAGATAGTCCTTGGACAGACAGGACCCCGTTTCATTGCAGGTGACTTTAACACCTCCTCACAAGGCCAAGCTGCTTTCATGCACTGGAGATCATTGGGTTGGAGTGAGTGTCAGGAGATTGCACTTGCTCGTTTTGACCGACAGCCCACTCCTACTTGTAAGAACTCCACCTCTCCGGATCAAATCTGGTTGAGTCCGGAGCTCCAGAGGTGGATGACAGGTGTTCAATGTCATGATGACATCTTTGCAGACCACGCAGTTTTGTACACTCAGCTCATGGTCCCCACTGACCTTGGTTGGCAGCATACGTGGTTTCAACCGGCAGCTTTACCGTGGGACTCTGTTGATCCTGCGGCTCTCTCTTTTGAGGACCAATGCCCACACCAATGGGACAATGCCAATCTCACTCATTCCTTCAAGGTGTGGTCTGAGCAAGCTGAAGGTGAGCTCATCAGCAAGGTGGCCCCCACCTTGAGTCACAAGCGTTCCATGACAGGACGTGGTGCCACCACTCGTGTCACCAAGCGCCCCAACCTTTTGGTCCCCATTGCTCCTGGGAGGTGTGGTGACGTCACCCCACGCTCTTCGCTGTTGGGACGTCTTGTTCACCAGTGGTTTCGCCAATTGAGGCGGTTACAGGCTTACTCCAGGCGAGCCCAATCCTCTTCTTCGGCTCCAGCCCTTCAAGTGGATCAGCTCAACACTTGGCGTTCGATTCTGTCCGCTCCTGGATTTCTTCCTTCCTTTCAGAGTTGGTGGTCCCAGCGTTCGGTGCGTCTGCATGGCTCCCCTGAACAGTTCCCCAGGTTCCCCCCTACGGCTGCTGTTTCCAAACAGCTCTTCATGGACTTTGAGGCAAACTTTCGAGCCCTTGAGCGGTGGCATCTTGCTCAACGGACTAAGGTGCTTCATGCCAAGCACCAACATCACAACCAGATCTTGTACAAGCAATTGAGAGCTCAGAAGGCGGGATCTGTTTCCCATCTTCGGAAATCCATGGACTTCACGATTGCCATTGTTCATTCTGCCGATCAAGTGGAATTGGATCGTCCTGTCCCTTCCCTCCCGGCTTGCCAATGGACTTTGAATGGCTCCACTGTTGATGTCAAGATTTCAGAGGACCCGTCGGTTGTTGCGGTGGACTCAGATCAGTTGTTGCTGGTTGGTCAGGTTCTCCATGCTTCCTGTACTCTCACGGACTTTGAGGATCTTGAATCGGAGTTACATGCTCTCTGGAATCCGCTTTGGATGCGACATGCAGGGGTTGCGAACTCTCATTGGGATCGCATCATTGCATTTGGCCGTGCCTACCTTACTCCTGGTGCTTGCGCTGGACCTGTTTGGACTGCTGGTCACTTTCGACAGGTCATTCGTTCCTACAAGCGGCGTGCTACTCGTGGTCCTGATGCTTGGGATCGTCTTGACCTTTTGGCCCTCTCTGATGTGCGGTTGGCTGACCTATGTGATTTGTTTGTCCAGGTGGAAAGCAACGTGCAATGGCCTGTCCAGCTCACCACAGGCTTTGTTTGTCCTGTTGCCAAATGTGCTGACCCAGACTTGGCCACGCACTACAGACCGATAGTGCTCATCAGCTTGCTGTATCGGCTCTGGGCGAGCTCTTCATCCAAACATTTCCTTCCTTTTCTGTGTCAAAGGATTGCCCCTCACATCTTTGGATACGTTCAGGGGAGAAGAGCTTCAGACATGTGGGGTTTGGTGCAGCTCAGTCTTGAAGTCTCCAGACTCTCGTCTCAGCCCTTGACAGGTTTCTGCGCTGACTTGGTCAAATGCTTTAATCTCTTGGCTCGGTTCCCTCTCTTTGAGCTTTTGGAGTTCCTTGGACTTTCTTCGGGTACTGTCACTGCTTGGAAGAATGCGTTGGGTTCCTTGGAGCGACGTTTTCGGCTCTTACATGATGTTGGTCCGGCACATCTCTCGGCAACCGGTTTTCCGGAAGGAGACCCGTTGAGCTGTGTTGCTATGTTGTGTTTCAATTCCATCTTTGATCAGTACATCAAGCAGTTCGCTCCTGGCTGTGTTGGACTTGCCTTCGTGGACAACTTGCAAATCCTGTCGGACCTTGCTGGTTCCCTTCAACCTGGGATCCTTGTTATGCAAACCTTCCTGGATGCTTGGGATCTGATGCTTGACCCAAAGAGTTACACATGGTCCACTGATTCCAAACAACGTGGCATCTTGCGTGCTTTTGGGCATACGGTTTTGTTGAACAGTAAAGACCTGGGGTCACAGATGCACTATGCTGGTGTGACATCTCGCAAGGTGTTAAGTCAACGGCTTGCTGCTGTCTCTCACTACTGGGGTCTGCTCCGTGCTTCATCAGCGCATGCTTGGTTCAAGATCCAAGCCATCCGTGCAGCTGCTTGGCCTAAGGTCCTTCATGGTTGTGAATCGGCCTGGGTCTCTCAATCCACCATGGATTCACTCCGCAGCAAATGCATGCAGGCACTCAAATGGGACAGAGCCGGTGCCAACCCGGTGGCGCGCTGGGCCTTGATGCTGCCTCTTGGTTATGACCCGTCCTTCGTCCAGGTCTGGTCAGTGCTTTCTTCTTTCTGGAGGCTGTGCCGTTTGTTTCCCTATGTGCGTGAGGTCTGGTGTTCTTTTGGGTACCTTGCTTCCTCTCCACAGGGCATTTTGCATTCGGTGCATTCTGCACTTAACCTGCTTTCTTGGACTTTGGATGACCAGTGGAACCTCTATGTCTCTCACTTCGTTCTGGATTGGCTCACTCTTTCATTGGAATCCTTGCGTATCTTGGTGGGTCACTGCTGGCAGCAGCACATGGCTTCGCGTCTTCCCTCTCGTTTGGATTTTCATTCCTTGGACTCTCTCGATGTTACCGCCTCCTTCTCTTCCTTCAAGGCGGGGAACCAAGCAGACAGTGAACTGGTTGCGACAATTCAAGATGGAACCTTCTTTGTCAATAAGATGAAAGCCAAGTGGGATTCATCCAAACAGGCCGACTGCCCAAGATGCAATGTGCCGGACACTTTGAGACATCGCTGTCTTGAATGTCCCCTTTATGCTGCGGTTCGTGAAGGCTTCCCTTCGCAGGTAGCCAATTGGGATCAGCAACCCCGTGCTTTCACAGAACATGGATTGGTTCCGGCTAATCCGTTTTTGCTGGAACATTGGCGATTCCTTTTGGAACTTGATGATTGCCAAGAACAATTTCACTTTCAACCTGCTGCTGGTGGTCACTATGAACTGTTCACGGATGGAACTTGCAGCCACCCGCAATCCAAGTTGAAACGTTTGGCGGCCTGGGCTGTCATTGGAATGGATGACAACAGGATCATTTCCCGTGGTCCGGTCAAGGGCCTCATCCAGTCCATCGATGTTGCGGAACTCACAGCGGTTTGCTCAGCAATGCGCTGGGCTTTGAAGTATGCGGTATCGATCTGTGTGCACTCGGACTCACAGTATGTCGTGGATGGATTGAACTTCCTTCGCCTCCAGAACTTTGTACCCAAGCATTGGAAACATCAAGCGATTTGGCTGTCTCTGCATGAGGTGATGCAGCAGCTGGAAATGGGGCAGTGGTGGGCCCACAAGGTCTACTCACACGCTGACATCTCCACTGCGAGTACAAGCCTGGAGGAGTGGTGGATCTCTGGAAACGACAAGGCTGACAAAGCAGCTCTTGCTGCTAATGAAGACAGACCTGCAGACTTCTGGCGCAACTATGAGCAGATGTGCGCCTACCACGATGAGAAATCACAAGATGTAGCTTCGCAGTTGCAATTTTTGGTTCAGATTGCTCACCACGATTTCCGTTTTGGAGCGCCTGAACAATTCGATGTTGAGAATCTCAGTGTTGGTAGTCTTTGTGTTCAATGGTTTCCCAATGATTTGGTTTTCTTTTCTCAGTTTGAACCGCAGGCTGTTCCAGACTTGCCCTTTTTGGAAGGCAGTATGTTTCCTGCACAGTTTTTGAAACAACTGCTTCAGATGCTCCTTGCACTTGACCTTACTGCAGAACGAGCACGTTATGTTACGGGCATTGAACTTTTGGCCGTCTTTTTGAAAGTGGAAAACCACCCTTTGCCTTTTCCTCGATCCACACAGGGATCTACTCACTTTGAGTATTTGCAGGATATCAGAGCTGGTGGATTGATTAGACTGACTTTTGCTGGTTCCCTCACTACTGTTTGGCAAGCCATCGACCAGATCTGTACTGCTGCTGGCGCACAGTTTACTTGTCAGCCTTCAACTCGAGCCGATTTGGGACTGATCACTCCCCAGAAGTCGTTATTCATTGGTTGGCCTATGGAAGTCGAGAGGGTTGTTTCTGGTGTTGTTCTTGATTGGTTCTCTCATCGGCCTCACAGGCGTGCCTGCGACTTAGCACGTCCTGTCGTTTGAGATCCAAAGTGATCTCTGTTTGTGAGTCATGGCCGTGTATCTACACCACCATGACTTGCGTTGCACCGCGGCGCAGGGTGGGAATAAAAAATATACGATTGCTATAGCAATTTGTATATACATCGCTGTACATTGCAGTGAACTATTCCTCTTCAAGTCCATGTGCCCCTTCCCGACGGGACCCGGCTCATCGCTCGCTGCCTGTGACGCTTCGAGAGGCCCAATACGGTGCACTGACTCCGATGCCCTGAGCCGGAACGAAGGGGCCGACGGGGGGATGGGATAACGGTGGTGTATCACAAGTGGTGAACCACTCACCAATGACAATGATGGGATATATGATGGGAAATGTTGGGAAATGATGGGATATATGATGGGAAATGATAAGAAAAATTGGTGAAGCACTGGTGATGACATCATCATGGGAGAATGATGGATGAATAGTTCATGAATATTATGATGATACCCCATCCCAATGATGGATTCATGGTGGATTCGTGATGGAATAATGATGGTGTATTGTTGTATGACTAATAGTTGACGATGGTTGAAATGATGGATGAATAATGGTAGCTAATGATATTGATGAATGCTTCAAATGAGCCTTTGTGTACTTCAACCCTTGCTTGCCCTGGGTGTCTGGAGGCCATGTGCTCCAGGATCCCTAGGAAAATTGAAGGTCAATGCCATCTGCTTCCCCCCATAATCCCCTAGGGGGCTCAGTCACGTATAGAATTTATGGTTAATGTGCAACAATTGATGAAAAATGATGGCCAACGATAGTTGGAAAGAGGCGAACAACCTACTTTCCCCGCGCTTGGCGACTTGTCTCCAGATAACGGATGTTGGTTCACAGCCGTATCTCACCTGGTCTCACCTTAATGGGTTGTACACGGCAATGATACAAACAAACGTATATTAATAAACAACCACATTAATTAGTTGATGATCTCGATTAATTAACGTGGTTTGCTCAAAAGGACCAGGCACTATTCTCGGTAATTATCCTCTATTGTTAGCCACTATAACCACCAAACAGTGATAATATTGGTCCTAAACCCTAGAGCTGCAATGTTGCCTGCGCCAACTCTTACTTCACCAAACTCGCAATCCAACCGTTGACCGCCAATGGCCATCATTGTGTTGATGATTAGCATCATAAAGCGTGCATCATCATATTAACGTGAACCAGCATTGACAAACACCATTAACCATTGGTCATGAAGCATCATGAAGCATCATGAACGCATCAATCATTAAGCATCATGAACCCATTAATCATGAAGCATCAATGCCAATCCTTGCTATGAAGCCATGGTTCAGCATCCAACCAAGGCTCGGATCGCCCTTGGCCCCCAAAAGGCCGCGCGGCTGGCCGCGCCTTACAGGGCCTTTCTGTACCAGGGTGGAAGCAGCGGACACACCGCAGCCGGAGGCATAGACCGTGAGCTCAAAGGTTTCTCCCGTCAGATTCCTCGGAAGGCGCAGGGGTTATGTCGAAAAAGGACTGGACATGACTGGACCCACGAAAAAATTGATGAACCGACAATTGTTCAATTCTAAATGGCTAAGATCCACCAAAGTGATGAACAAACGTTGGTTCAATTTGAAATGTTTGAGATTCTATTTTATGTCTTCCTCACTGTCAAACGCCCAAACGGAATCTCCAAATGCCTGGGCCTACGACTAGACTCCCGAATAGAGATCCAAAATCAATGTGCTTAGCACAGCAATAGAACCAAAGGTTCACAGCAAGTCATATCGTATATCTTCGCAATGCTTCTATGAAAAAGCTGTGGAGAATCATCAGCCACAGCAGCACACCCATGACACAGTGCCCCTGAGCACCGCACCCCAGATTTAGGACCACCGATGTGTCATGCGCCTGCGACGATGAACTGGTGAAGAAGAGTGATAACTGCCAAAATTTTACATCCCGCTTCAACTTAAAGAAGCATACTTTGTAAGAGCAATTCTCGTAGACATCCCAGGAGTTTGGACCTCGCACATTCGGTCGGTCCAGGTCCGGCCAGCAGTACCAGCCAACAAGCTTGTGTGGGCCAACAAGCCCAGGAGTTTGGACCTATGAAAGGTCTGATGTTCGATCGGAAGTGATTCATGACCGGTGCAAAATGCCGTGATGACAAGAATCAAAATGTGGTTTTAGACAGACTGATTTCAAACTGTTCATGAATCAATACTTCGCCGTACTACACGTTATGACCTATTACCTGACCATTATTTGACCATGTTGAACCAGTATGTGGTTATTACCACGGTTTTACCATATGCTTACCCATTACCTGGCCACCATTTAACCATATCAATCATTTTTTTTCCATTGGCATCATGGGTAGAACTCAATCATATCAATCAGTCAGTTGCCCATCAATCATGTCAATATATATATATATATATATCAACCAATCAAGATCACCATCCGATCACCATCTTCGATCACCAGCTCCGCCTCGACCACTTCGATGGTTGGGACCACCAGCTTCTGCTCCGTGCGAGCCATCAACGGGCAGCCGTCCAAACAGATCAGGGTCTCAAACTCCGCCAAGCGGCCGGAGCTGCCTGGCCGGAAGCGAAGCCGGGGCTGGGCAGCTGCACCGGCCCGGGAAGCTGGGCCAAATGGGTGATGATATGACCAGTGAATGGGGAAATGGTGGAAGTTTAAGATACTTATGAGGTTAAAATGGTTGAAGTTTAGGATAGTTGTGAGGTTCCAAAAAAAGTTCTTTGCATCCTTTTTACATCTCTAAAAAACTGAAGTTCAGGATGCTTATGACGTGATGGTTGGTTCATGGTGAATTTCACACATGATGGCTATTTGATGGTCAATGCTGTTGAATGGAGATGCTGAGTGATGATGGGTAGGGACGGCTATGCTTAATGCATGATGCGGTGATTGCTAATACCAATGTTAATGGAAGAACCCCCGCTAAGCTGGAGACTTCTCCCATGAAAGACTTTCTCCTAGGTGCTGTCGGAGATGTTGCAGTGTGGAATGGGGGATGTTTCTCTCAAGACTGAAACCACGAACATCAAAAGAGTGGGTGCGGTACAACCAAATCTGTGAAGATCAATCGTACCTTCCCAGAGATTGTCATGCATGGCTTGAAGCTTTAGAAAGAAAATAAAAGGGTTGTTGCTTCCCAAATATCAAGAAACACACACGCAAACACAGGCGTGTACTTAGACCACTACTGATCACGAATGAGTAAATGAACATGCCCACACCAGTTTGTTTTCATTTCCAGATATTCACTGGGGATTGGAGATATTTGCCCATGTCACATCCCGTATTAGTAGAATGAATATCAAGGGCAGCCACTGAAAAAACCTGTTCTCCTTAATGGCTTCTGTCTGCACAAATGTTTTCTGATTCAGGGAAATCATCTCATGTTTGGAATATGGTGGTTTCTTAAAATAGGCAATCCCTAAATGGATGGTTTATTGCTAAAAATGATAAATCCTGTATTTGGAAAAACACGCAAACGGTGTTGGTGCATCTTTCCGGTCCTGACATTCGAAGTGATCTTCACTCCAATAATCTTTCTCCTATTTGGTGGTTATAAAACCCTATTTAAAAAAAACATATAAAACCCTATGTGGTATAAAAATCCACTAAAATCCTTGAAAAAACCCCATAAAACCAGCTAAACCATTGGGGTCGGCCAATGGTAAGTCGGACCCGCCTGGGGTCGAGTGCTTTGCCTGGCACAGTGGTCACTTGGAGGCGCGCC
>VSDK01009958.1:0-17321 GCA_009767595.1 Symbiodinium kawagutii
AGCTATTTCCAATGTCTACTTCAATGCTGGCCTTTCAGCTCTCAAATCACCCACCGATGTTTCCCAATCAAACCGGGCGAAAAATCTTTCGCGCGGCAGCTGGCAGCCCAGGTCGCCGTGTTTCCCGTGAACTCCACGGTCTCCCAGACGATCTCAATGGCCTCGCGCCCAAGCTGGGAGACCGTGGCAAGTTGAGTGGTTTATGGAGGTTTAGACTTGGCTTAACATGGCTTAACTGTGGTAAACTAGGCCTAGTTGATGGAGGTTTAAGTATAGTTTATTATGAGGAATTAAGGTTTAACATGGTTTAACGGTTTGTAATTCATGAAAGATTGTACTTATTTAGCTATATGGTAATCTATGATATATCTGCGGTTTAGTGTTTTAATGACTAGTAATCAAGGTTTAGTAATTTATGATGGTTTAGAATGGTTGATTTATGGTTACTAGCCATGTTTTAAGCCTTTATGAAGGTTTATAATGGTTGATGGGTGGTGAATAATGATTGATGCATGGTTGAGTGGATGGTCAGTGGTCGTCAATGGTGAAACACCGTATTTTGCAGTGGTCAACTGTGGATAGCAAGATCATTGGCAATGGTCAAGAACGATTAATTGAAGATAACAATGGTGAATGGTGGTTAATCAACATAGCGTCAATACTGCTTACAGCAACACATGGTTATCAACATGAAAGTTTGGGAATTTCAGATTTCGTGGTTAAAGCTGCTTAATGCTTTCTGACACTGCTCAAGAATGGCCAACGGTAACGCTCAATCATGGTCAATAGTGCATGCTGGTTTCTTGTACTTACTGTACTTATTGTGACTGTATGCTTCACTGTTTAACGACCATTGACTATCAATGGTGAATGGTGTATTGAAGAATATGAAGGGTATCACCTGATCAAAAACGATAAACGCCACCATCATCAACGTTCATTAACCACAAAAATCTACCCTCATTAACTCTCTGGGGATGTGGGGCAACTCTCATGGTAGGAGAGGGGGGTGGCAACTATTAACCACTTTTGTAAGCTCACATCAGCCACTATTGTTATCAATATTGCACATAAATCTAGTTAATAAACCGTACACAAATTCCCGATACCATTGTCAGTAACCCAGCATTGACCGTCATTACAATAATCTACCACCAATAAACATCATTATAAACCCTCATTACGAACAATTATCAACAAATTATCTACCACTATCAACCATCATTGACCGCAATGGACCATAGGCAACCATGGTGAACCAATTTTAACCATTTTCAACCATTATTGATCATTCTCCACCATTATCAACCATTGTTAACCATTATTGATTGTTGTTAATCGTAGGTAACCATTGACAACCAGTATTTATCACTCACCACAGTTCACCGTTGTTCACCATCACCCCTCACCCAGGCGTTGTCCGCCTCACTGGACACGAAGCGCGGCCAGGCGAAGTAAGCCACCATGAAACCGGCAGAGACCGTAGCCTGCGGTGACGATGATGCTGAAGGGATGGTGAAGGGATGGTGAAATGATGGTTGAGTAGGTGAAATGATGGTTGAGTATAAGCTCTCTCGTTGATTCATCATGGTCAAAGGACACTTAAATCCATGAACCACAGCTCAACCGGTCTCCACGGCAGTGAGCCATGAAGCACTAAGTTGTAGTGATTCTCTTTTTGGGGATCTCTCAGTGCATTGATTTTCATGGAAGTTCCTAGGTCAAAGGCTGAAAAAACTAGGCCTCCGGACCAGCACGCCACTGGTTGCCAGCTCACTTTCACCCAAGAAGAAGGACAAATATGCGCAACAAAGCCTCAGTGATGCATTCACAACGGGTAGGGCCTTATCCAATCTTCTAGTTGTTTGCCACTGTCGACTCTGAAACTGCTGACTTTGACAGAAATTGTGGCTAAGAAAGGCTGCCCATGTACCAGATTGTGCAATGTGGGCCGCGTTTCACTAGCTTTAAGTTGCTTTGGAACTAGCGTCTAGAGAAACGGCAGTTGAGCAAACTCTGCATCTGTCACATTGCAATTGGTTATCACATTGTAAACATGAACAAAAATTAGGCTGCAATTCAAAGCTTGGATAGAGGTCGTCACCCAGGCCTACATTGGCATTCGACCTTAGTGCAAAGGTTCATTAAGAAATTAAGAACTCAAAGTAGTTGGAAACACACAGGCTACTTGGAGAGAAAGCAATTTGGAGAATTACATGAACCAGTGCACCAATCCAAACAATTATATATGGATCATTCATTACTTGACCGAGATCAACCATTCTTGTCAAATCAAAATCATCGGTGATCACCATTCTCATTTACAAATGGCTATGGGTCAAAAACCCTGTACCCCTGGTTCCCCCATCATCCAACCATTGTTGTCCCCCATGAACGTGTTGTTGATTGTCACCCATGAAAGTTGGTTGATGAACTGCTTGACCCGTAGCCAAGTCAGGTGGTTGTTCACCTTGGCCTCTTAGCCCCTGTCCTGAACAGTCAGATCGTCAGATCGTCAGGTACCCAGGTCAGCAACGAGTGGCGTAATCATCACTTGGATCAAAGCATCCTCAGCCCGGGAGCTGTGCGCGGCTTTCAAGAGGTGGTGGTTTCTCAAGATCGGGGACCCCAAAATGGTTGATTTATTTCTAATTGTAAGTGATTAATATAAAACATGATCATTGGGGGGTGCTCCTATTCTGAGAAATGCCCATGTGTAGATAGTATACAAATCTCTTCTGTTCTCAGCAACCCACTAGCAGAAATCAAATTCCTAGTAGTTCTACAATAACCATCATCATTCCAAAAAATGCTAAAGTCCCAAGGTCCATGCACAGCCATGAAATTATTGGCATGCGGATCACACAGTCTCAATGTTATTCTGCACAATTACATCTCTCTCTCTCTCTATATATATATATGACTGTGATATAGGATCTATCTACAACAAGCAATGATTGCCTGCATGTGACAAGCAACCTCATGTGAGGGTACAGCGAATCACATGTCCATGTGAGAGCACAACGAATCACATGTCCATGGGTGTCATAGAAACTACAATGAGGATTATGATCGCAAAGAGCCAATGATAATAATTATTGATAGCATTGGCAACTGATGACAACAACAGTGGGATGTAAGCAATAATCACTGTGATAGAGTTGAGAGTAAGATAGGAACTATAGTACTGAACAAGTAAGAATTCAAGCACAATACCATCATCTAGCGCTTTATACTTCGCACGCAAACGCAGGGGAGTTGCTATTTGGTGCAGGCCCGTGCCCCTCTTGCAGCTGCCAGGCTGTGTCAGTACCCTTGTGCTACCAACAGCAGTACCGTGGCATGCAACCCGTTCGGCATGTCACCAACACAGTAGGCCAGGTCTGGATAGGCCACGTCCAGGGGATGGGATCTTTCGAAACCACTCCTACCTACCACACGAACTCCAGGAAACATGGATCACCTGGAGGGTCACCAGCGAACTTCACCACACTTCAACCATGGTGCAGGTGGGACACATGCGGATGTACAAAGAGATGCTGCCATGCAAGTTGCATGGCTAACGTCTGACCATGCGTGCTGTTAAGGGGTAAGTAACCATCATCAACCAGTAATAAGATCTTGTCAACGATCTCTTCTGGGGGAATCACCTTTGGACGGGTGCACATATCATCCCAATGAAGATTATCCTCCACATATCCTGGTCGCAACTCATCACCTGAACTGCTGAAAACCGCTCAGTTCAATCCAGCGACCGAAAACCCTGCCGCTGAGCGACACTGTGAAAGCGCTCTTCGGCACATTTGCCAATGGCAGCCACGGCCCCCAGACCGAGCAATGAACCGAAAATGATGGAGCTAAAGGACATGTGACCTGGGCAAGGCAGGGCACCAGCGTCAAGACGCTAACCATCTGTGACCACTCGCCACAAGTTGAACGGCTGGGCTCGGTGGTTTTTCATCCTAGGTCGGTTTCACAACAAACAAAAGCTGTGGGCTACATAAATAGATAGATACATATACATATATATATACATATATATATATACTTAAACATGTATATAAAGAAAAAACATACATCTATATATATATATATATTTAAACATATTAAACATATATATATATAAATAAATAAATAAATAAATAAACATATATATATATATATAGGCTGCATATGTGTGAGAACATTTTTGCAGGCTTGCATCTGTCTCCGTCCATCTGCAATTGTGTATGTTCATGTGTCTGTAGTCAACTGAATGTATGGCTAAAGCGATATGTCCTGAGTCCTGAATGCGCTGCGCATCTGTGAACAAACAAATTAATGGGTCCTGCAGGGACGGTCTGGAGAACTCATCTCTGCTTGGTCTTCTGCCGAGTCATGTTCGATACTTGGAGAATTGAGAAACTGCATTCCCTTCACCAAAACAGAAATTGTTTATTTAGCTGCCATCCACTTTAGCTCATCCCTTCATGTGATCTCAAATGTCAGCTCATTACACTTAGGTTGATCCAGATTAAAGCGTTATATGCAGCAAAAATCCTGTCATGATGTCAACAAGACTTGTGAATGTTGGATTAGCCGATGATGGTCGGAATCGACGAGCATGCCAACTTGCTATGGCTTGCATCTTGACTTTGTCATGATTGGGAGTTGATAACCTATGTTAGATAGTTGGCATGAGTATCTTATTTTGATAATAATCTTGGCATTATCATAATAATCTGATCTCGATCATTTCTGACCTGACCGTGAGCTTCTTCCGCACATAATGTGTGCCGACTTGATCCGGGTTTGACCTCAATGAGTTCGGACGGCTCCGACTGAAACTGATGACTTAGATATCGTCAAAAGGTGCACCAGCTATGGTTGGTATATCATCCCTATTACAGTGGGAGGAGTTTCAGGAGTGTATAGATCCAAATGATAAGGACAATATACCAACTTATTATGGCCAACCTATTATGGCCATCTATGATGCCCATATGCCAATCCCATTTGGTTGGTGTATCATCCCTATATTTGGCTACTCTTCCCCAACATAGCTCCGAAGCATCATGAAGCAAGTGATATCCACCATTGACTTATTTTAATTCATGATTAATGATCACTGACATCCATTGACCATGATTGCTTATCCACTATCCGTGACCAACTCAATAGCATCAAGTAGCAACAATCAGGTGTTCTAAAAAATAGTGGTGCCCCCAAATCGTCCCACATTGACCATTGATAGTGTTACACCAACCATGTTTTGGGCTTCCCTATTTTGAGAAACCACTAATTGAACATCAATTATTAACGATCCTAAAGCTAGTATTTATCCATCCATGGCGGTAATGATAATACCAGGATCCAATAATGGTCATTTATCCATCCTAATCATTACCGATCCAATTAGGATCATTAACCGGATGGCGTCAGTCAATTCCGATCCATCAACCATCAACCGGATTGGGATCCGTAACATCAGCCATCAACGATCCTCAAAGACGCGCTGCCCGCGCCCGCGCGATTCGCGCCGCCGCGGCGCCAAAGAATGTGAGCACGCCCGTGGCGGTCAGGGAAGCGCCAAGCACGGCCTGGTGAAGGCATCGCTTCATGGGAAAGTCCCAGAGCTATGGGTGGTTCGTTACTAGAAATGGTCCATTGACATTGGTAACAAAGGTTTATAGTAATGGTTTACTATATTGTGGTTTACTACTAGAACTGGTTTTAGAAAGGTTTCTGTAATGTTTAGGTTATGAATGGTTTATTACTAGTAATGGTTTACCCTGTGGTTGCTTCATTAGTGGTTAACAATGGTCATTAACAGGGGGATTGTAAGCAATCTATAGGGAATATACTTACTACAATGCTTGGTTTATTACTGTACATGGTTAACAAGCTGGATGATACCACGGGCTACTCCGGTTTTGAGAAACCAGCATAGCTATGAAGAAATCCTATGTACATGAATATACATGATAGATGTGTGTGCATTTCAGTAAATCTGCATGTATCTGCAAAATGACGTATTACTTACAATTTATATTATGCTTTGAGATGTCTTTTTGGCGGTTCCTGTTTTTGGTCGAATTTCTGTGACACCAATTTAGTGCTCAATGTTTATGCGTTTGCTTCGTCTTTTTTGCTTTTGCGTTGTGTTTGTGCTTGTGTCTTCTGGTTTGCGTCTTTTTTTGGCTGACGTCATATTTTGTGTCGAGCCCAAACAATAATTGAAAGGATGTCCAGGTATGTGTATGCATACTGTAAATGTACATACAGAGTTGAATATTGACGAACAAGGACACATGTATATATCTATGGATGCAGGGATGTTCCACAGGTCGCCAAACACGTTGTTGAGTGTGCTTTGGAATATATTGCTATTTTTTTACCAATATCATGATTGGGCCCAACTGCCAATATTGAGTGTAGAGCCAACATGTATACATGTGTGATTCTGAACTTGAATGTTGTGAAAGTATTATTGGCACTCCAAGAATTGGAAAACAATGTGACAGTAGCATGCGCAGCAAATGATTTAATCGTTGCCAACATCTGCTATTTAGCCATGTCCTACATGCTGCGGCAGGGCTTCATGTCTACCCAGCGCAGTCACAAGCACAGTTTTCAGACTGCTGACTGATCCTGTAGTACTAGCAGGGTGCTTGTTCTACAATTTGTCTATTTTCTACCAATTCCCCTTCCGTTTGCAACAATGGCCCATCAATCTACAGTATTGTTGCACGATCTTCCATGATCAGCGAAGCACCCATTGGTTGATCACTCCACAGTCGAGGCACGCAGGGGAGCGTCAAGATGTGTCAGTTCCATCATATCCATGAGATTCCTGATAGTCCACAACAACACACCACAACGGACTCCGAAACGGACTCCTTCAACATGAGCACAAAGACCACAATGGCAGTCCCGTCGTTCATCAGACTCTCACCGCTCACTAGCCTGAGATGCGAATCAAGGTGTTTGGCTGAGGTATGAATCCCTGTTGCTTTTGTTGCTCGTGTATGCTCGTGTTAAGTCTTATGATTGTTGTTGTCATTCCGGTCGTGGTTTTTTGAGTTGCGGACGTGGTTGCCTTTGCTGTTGTGGTGGTCTTGGTCTCGGCCATTGCGCTTGCAGCTGTTGTGGTTGTTGCTGACATTCCAACTCTGAGTTCTTGCTGAGGTCTGGGTCGAAGGGACAATTGATGCTATTGAAAGAAGCTAAAGTGACCACTCAAGTCACCCTTCAGCCCAACAACTGGTGGCCACTACATGTGTTTAGAATTGCTGATCAACAAGGATCAGCAGGGATATGGCAGTGGGTCAAAACCACGAACACCTGGTTCCCCTAACCATTGTTTTCCCTATGAAATTGTTGGTAGACTTATCCGCATAAAATTGGTTGGTTGACTGCTTGACCCAGCTTGCCATAACCACAGCTGAACCCATCAGCTGGACCGTCCAAACCTCGCCGTTCTGGGGCCCAGGTCTGCCCATGGCTCCGCTTCTTTCCTTCGCCCCTTGAGGGATTGTCCCGGAGCTTCCGGGTTCCAACGCGACGCTGTTCAACCCAAGTTGTGGGTCGCCCAAGGATCAGCCCACATCACTGGACCATGCTTTGGTAATTTTGGTAGGTAGCCAGGTAGTCATCAACAGCCTGGACAGCCTGGATAGCCTGGATAGCCCTTCATGTTGAAGCCATTCCCTGGGTTCAAGTAGCAAGCTGGTACAGCATCAGCATTGAGAATGGGCTTGTTCATCGCCATGCTCGCACTTTAAATACACCATTGATAGGCTCGGAATTTTCCACTGTGGGGTACCATGGATCATTTGACTTGGTGGATCCACTTCACTTCCGGCAACGCTGAATCTGCAAAAATTTATGCCTGCAGAGCGGTACCCCCCCAAAAGAAGTTGGTGAATACGTCATTTATAGTAACTCTTGTTCTCTCATGCTGTAGGTTGCCATTTGGAGGTTTCTCAAAATAGGGGTACCCCCAAATCATACAGTTTTCCATCCATTATATTCTGGTGGTAAGTCAGCCACTTTTAGGGTTCCCTATTCTGAGGAACCACCATATACCTAGCAGTAAAGATAACAATTGATATGAACCAAGTGGGTGTTTCTCATGAGAAACCAAGCATTTTTAGGGTTCCCAAGTTTGAACAACCACCAAGTTGGCCAGCTGAACCAACGGAGGTTTGAACACCCATCTGCTGATGCCCTGGAAACTTCCCTGGGCCCAGGCTTTCAACCAAGTAGATGAACCAACCAGTACCATCGCGACGATGAAGCTCACATGGTGGTTTTTCAAAATAGGGGACCCCAAATCATCCTTACACAAAGCATTAATAGCAATGAACTCACCATATGGTTGATCTTAAGTGGAAATGATGAAGAAAGACCAGGTATCATGTTTGTAAATGATTCAATGATGGTAAAAAGAAAGGTAAAACCTACCAGGAAGTTACATGCATATGTCAACTGCTGGTGACAACACATATCAACCGTAACGTCTCCTTGAAAAAACCTGTCTTCAGGTCGCTGGGCTAAAAGTGATAATTCAAATGTGTCATGGCCAAGGATCCCAAAGAATGGCTGATTAGTCGAATGCTGGGGCTACAAATAAGCTTGAAAAATGCTGCACATGTTCACAAACTGGGGCTTGCCGATCCTAGCAGCGAGTGGTTGTCAATTTGTTCCTGATAGCCTTGGTTGGTATCGCTCTTGGCAATCCGGTTCAGTCTGAGGGGACCCCGCATAGCCTTGGTTGGTCGGTTAGTGGTAGTTTACTTGTTTGACTAATATTATATGTCAATGTAGTTCTAGATGGTCTACTAGATTCATTACGGTTGACATTATGATTAATTAAGCAACAAAGATCATGGTTTTAGGGTCTTTGAGACCTAACATCTATTATAGTTTTATGGTCATATTTATGTGAGGATGTTAGATTAATTAAATTATTAATTAAACAGTTTAACCCTAAGTTTATTTATATGAATTAAGCAACAAAGATTGTGGCATCTTACTTGTCACAAAGACGCATGGGCTGCCCTCGTCTGACAAAGCTGAGACTGGTCTATTCAGGGTCACTGCGAGGAGCGGATCGCCGTGTGCTGCGACTAATGATGGTTGATCGATGATCAACAGTTGTTCGTTATATAAAGGTGATCAATAGTTAGTTGTTATCATAGTAGTATATCAATATAGTATAGTCATCATAGATAAATAGATATAGTAGTATATACTAATCATGATTATGGCAATGATCTACTGGTTATCATATATAATGGTTGAGTATTCGATTCACTTGGTCGGATGCTCTATGTATGCTTTACCTGCAACACTGGGTTCTTCTACAGGTAAATGGAGGTGAGTATGGCTTACATGGAGCATCCGGGCTGAATGATGGTCACGGCATGTCATGATTGAACACTGGTTTTAAAACAATAAACAAATGGTGGTTTCTCAACATAGGGGACCCAAAAATGGTTGGTTTATTAATAAACAATGATCTACAGTATATGGGATGACTTGGAAGTACCCCTATTTTGAGAAACCACCAAATGATGATTGTATCACGGTTGGTCCACAATTGAGCTACATAGCTTTGCTTGTCTCAATTTCCAGTTTCTTCATTTCTTGACATTTCCGTCGATCGTGTTGCATCAGCGAATCTAGGTACATAAACATAGTCTCTTCGCACATAGATGCAATTTCAGACGCATAACATCTATACGTACATGCATGATAAATGACCATGCTCCAGAGGCAACCATGGATATACACATGATATGGATACACATCACTCAAATTCCATGCGTCATTCAGTGTGGTATCAGCATCATTAGAACTTCAGGATGGAGGAACGTAATACTCGGCGCCAGCAGCTCATCCTCAAAGATAAGCTGAAAAAAGGGATTCATAAGGGGAAATGCTCAAAACACTTCATGGATTGTTTATTGGAAATATTCACTAATAACATCTACTAATGACAAAATCATTGAAAGTGGAATCTTTTGAACATGATGCCAACAAGTCCCATGAGTTTGTGCAAAACGATTTTCCATTGCATGATTGTGAATGAACACAAGCAAGAAAAGAGAGTGTGCGAGTCCAAAATCAAGTGTCAGGCCCCAAAACACTTTTTGAAGCTCCTCTAACTGCAAGAAGCACAGTTCAAATTGACATCATACCATGACATGTTTGATATCAAACAACGTTACGGGGTGAAAATAGGCAAATCATGGTACCCAGCAGTTCGCCACCACTGCGAGCAGCGCTCCCTGTCCCGAATCTTCGATTCACGGTGCGGCCGCTGGGGTTTCACCACTGCACCTCCCGTGGGATCGGAACTGGGCAATACGGCGCGTGTTTCATCAGTCGACAGCTATTTTTGTTCGGTGCGAAACTGGAACCGGGACCAAAAAAACAAAAAAACAAGGTCAATAAAGATAATGGCCAAGGGTTGATAATGGCCAATAGTTAATGATGGCTACTATTCACCATGAACCGGTTGGTGGTTTCAACCCCTATGGAAAATATGCTCGTCAACCAACCATTTGTTAATGAGTGAAAATAACAAGAATGTTTTAAAACCACCAACCAGTGAACCATCATTCACCATTGGCCACTTAGGTATACCGAATCCCCATCAACCACAATGAACCATCATTATTCCACCAACAGATCCAAAGGCTAAGATGGGTTGGAAGTTTCACCTTCAGCAGTAGATCCGGCTGTTCAGACTCCGAATTTTACCAGACATAGCTGGTGATTCACCATCGAAAATGGGAGGGTCAATTAATATGGCTACGGGGGTCAGTTCACCCTTAGTCCCCCTGGTTCCCCCATCATTAACCAGCTCGTCTTGCCTATGAAATTGTTGGTAGACTTATCCCCCATGAAGCCGTTGGTTGGTTAACTGCTTGACCCAACTCGTCATGTGGATCTCCCATGATTCGCACCGTGGAACCCAGCTCCCAGCTCCGAAAACGGCCTGGCCCCTCTTGCCACAAAAAATGGGGTGGCAGCCAGGTCGAGATTGGGCACCGGTGACTACAACAGCTCTGACTGCTTCAGATCTATACATATACTTATATCACATAGATAAAAATAAATAAACAAATACAAATACTTAGAAATTTATATATGTATTATAGATATATCACATGCCCATCAGCAGTAGATGTGTTCGGAGTGCCTTCTTGGGGAAAAATCCAATCTTACTTTCGCAAAGTTCTGCATCACTGCAATTGCCTGTCCTCCCTGACGTTCAGTGTAACGCATAGAAGCGATTTTATAATTCCCAGAATAACCATAATTCAGACATGAGGTCTGCTGTGATCTGCTCGTTCTGCGCCACAGGATTTATAAATCCGAAATCTTCTCATAGTTCAGCAGGGGCCGCTTTGTTGGCTTGACTTTTCTTGTTGCACAGGGGATACAGGTCTGACCCCGATTGGTGCAGGGATTTCCATGAGGGGGGGATGGTTTCATAATTGCCGGTAAACCACAATTCTCTTGACATTCACATTGATATCTGTGAAAATCATGAAACTTCCACTCTGGTAAAGTAAGCTGGAAGTTGAAAATCACCAGTTTTGACAAGGTAAATCAGCTATAAATGGTGAAAATCACCAGTTTTGGCAAGGAAAATCAGCTATAAATGGTTCACAAATACGATTTGTCACATGTGTCACCCACCGGTCACAGGTACCCCCAATCTCTGGGGCTTTCGGCGAAGGCTCGGTTGAGGGTGTCAGTTGAGCTGCGATTTTCAGCTGATGAGTCAGTCGGTGGTTTCTCAAGTCAAAGAGGAACCCCCCAAAAATGGATGGCTCATTTATTATAAATGACTAATAAACTGGATGATTTGGGGGTACCCCTATTTTGAGAAAGAGCCAGTTTCTTGAGTTTATAACTTGAGTACCGGAGTAACTACTGGAGTAACTACTGGAGTAACTACTGGGGTAACTACTGGGGTAACTACTGGGGTACCTACTGGGGTAACTGCTGGAGTAAGTATTAACCAGAATCACGCGTGAATACCTTTTGGCTAACATTGGCTAACTATTTCGTCACATATCATCACTAATTATTGACCATTACTGAGCATCATGGGTATCAGTTGCTGATCGATGTGCTGATGTCTTCATGGCTGGATTTTGGCTGCGGGGCCATGTTGCTGTTTGGACAACCACACCCTCACACCGCAAGTGCGCTCTGAATCGTCTTCGACGTCTTCTGTTCTTTTCGTCTCTCTGCCTCTTTCTTTAGTTTGCATTTGGGGCATGGACACTCCAAAAATAAACAAAACATCATGATCACGGTGAGAACAAAAGGTGCTATGACATTGAGAAACTATTGTTAGCTTGAACCCTGCACCATGGATGTTTCCAAACCACTGTTATGAACCCGCATCTTAAACCGTTGTCAAGGATCATCTCCCACTAGTTATGATACTTCTGAGCATTTCATCAATCACCATATCTACTATACATTACTATTCATTTACATCATTTCACATCCATTCGCCAGCATCAATGCTTACTTGGGTGAAGTCCATGTCTCGTGCCCCATTGCAGCGGATCAAAATTCTACGAAGTCTTCGTTCACGGACGCGCGAGCGATGGGACCCGTTGACGAGCCATTGGAGTGGTAGCGTTCCAAGAGGTCCCGCATCCTGCGCAGCAGTCCCCAGAGTCGGTTCAATGGCGACTGATGGCAATGGGCATTGTTTAATGGCTAGGATTCCTGAGTCATGGCTAGACATATGTTGTTTCTTCCACAATGGTTTATAGATGCGTATAGACTTATAGTGATTTAAAAGGGTGGATGCTGGTTACTGATAGTCAATTTGCTAATCTCGGTCAATTACCTCCTCCAGAAACCTTGATTCATGACTTGGAATCTATATGCATCTTCGGGATAAGACTGGGGGATCCAAGGTTAGGCGGACGGGATTCCATCGCTCTAGGGTCACTCCAGACCACTGGGTGATGCTTTGGAACCAAAAGCAAACTGTCACTTAAACACCGCAGGGTCCAACTTCTTCGTAGGAATCTTGTTGCCAACCAAGCGGGGACTCCATTGGTGCAGCACGATTGGACGTGAACAAACTCAAGCCTTCGATCAGTACACAAACAAAAACAGTCGTAAAAATTACATGCATATGCTTCATAATGTGTCCCAACTCATGCTGATTGATGGTACCCCTGTGAAAAAATAAGCTTGTCAACCAACCAACCAACCAACCAACCAACCAACCAACCAACCAACCAACCAACCAACCAACCAACCAACCAACCAACCAACCAACCAACCAACCAACCAACCATTTGTCAATAATTACATTTAGGAAAATGAAAAATGAACCACCAACAAGCCTGACAATCTTGCTTGATAGGTCTTGCCATTGCAGCAATTCAGAATCCGCATGAAGCACTCAGCAAGGAATTTCTCTCCATGTGCCAGGAGAGTACGTGAATGGCACCTGTCTTTCATCTGTGGATGGCAACAATCCTTTGCTCATGGAGCTGTCTGTCCATGAGCCCAACCCTTCCCATGGTTTCTAGCTGATCACTTGACGGTTGGGAGCTCGGGCGCATCCAGCTTCATTCCATGGCTTGAGACATGAAGTCATTCCCAAGATAAATGGTGGTACCTACCAACCATCCATCCAATGATAACCATTGTCAATAGGGAAACCACCAGTTTTGGGGGTACACCAGGTGTCTCACATGGGTTCCAGGCCCCCCACCGATTGGTCTGAGAGAGACCTTTTGATTGATGCCCTGTGTGGATCTTCAACATGTCTCTCATGGTTTTGAAATCCTCAGGCTGGGCAACAAAGAATTCAGCGGGCTGCGCTCATGCTCAATTGGACATCAAGACTCTGACCCAGATCGAAGCAGGATTGCAAGAGGAAACTCAAAGGCAACTTTTGTGCAAACTTTTGGGCCCCCAAATTGCTGGGGTTCGATGTGAGATCCAACCATAAAGCCGGCTACTGACTACTGTAGTCCACAAATTCTGAAAAATCCATGGCCAAAACAAAGAAACTGTCCAGCTAAAACGGCGGTGCGACCTTGGTAACCTTGGTCCACGTGGGTGTTCAGAGCCGTTCCATCCTTCCCGCGTTGCAACCATGCATCGTATCCAAGCCTCTTGATCTCTTCCTCAGCGCGCAGGGATGAGCTGCCAGCAGGATAGGATCGCTACCTATCCTGCTTGGGGCCCTACTAGACCTCAAGCCTTGAGGCTCAGTGGAGAGGCAAATCCGAAGTGGCTACCCTGACACTGCCATGCTTGGCAGGCGGAAAACAAGCGCACCTTCACACTCAGATTCCGACAGCTAGTTATTGGCCGTTGGGGAATCTGTGGATTGAGGAGTAGGCAGGCAGCAAGAACCATGACTTGAGCCCAGGTTCTCTCATCATCGTATTTTCATAGCTCATCCTTGCCATCTGCAGGCCCTTGGCTGGGCCTCCCAAGAATGTGCGGCAACGGGCGCCTCCGATGATGGCTAATACACGCTAATACGGCTCATAGTGTTTGACCATCGACAGGTGATGATGACCAACAAAAACCAGCAAGGATATTCACATACCAAACATTCGCTTGAACATCCAGCAATTTGGCTTTTTTCCCTGTTTGGGGAATAAAAGGGTGTAAGGTGTGAACCCAACACAATTTCTGGTCTGTTTCATGTTTTTTTTCATTGAAAACGGAGCGACCACGGCATCATTCTCTCTTTACTTTCTTCCGATACTCTCACCTACATTTTTTCCGGCCACACTCTTGTCTACTTATTCAAAACCAAGCCACCCTTGTCATACCAATTGACGATCCGAACGAGGAAAACATGAACTCTTTCGCACTTTGACCATTGCCCCCCAGCGGTGGGCCTTGCAATTGCATACATCCAAACACAAACTCATCCTGGGCGTCAGTTCGCACGGCCCTGTTGTGATGCACTGCCCGTATTCAGCTGGGATGACATGTTGGGCTATGGCCATCTATATCAAATCCTGGCGATTTGGGCTGTACCATGGTCCCAGGGTCCCACCTCAGCTTTCAGTCACCAGCTGATGATAGTGGTCAATGGCAAATGAACAGGTCATGCCCTCAGCTATGACCATCAAGGCCCCTGATAAGCCCAGACTTCTGCTTATAACGAGTGTATCTACAACTACAATTGTTGGTGACTGCATCATGACTACGCAAAATTAGGGCCGGGGACAACTTTCCTGGTTTTGCTAGGCTCTGGCCGGTTCCAAGACCTGGCATGCCTGAATCAAAAAACATGTGTGCAAAGGAGATTCCTGCTTCAATCGATCCACAAAATTTGCTACCATCGGAACCATCAAAACCAATCAAACTATGCACCCGTAAAACTTTTTTGCTTTACTGCCAAATATTGCCTATTTACAGGTGGTCTGCCGATGGACAATCCTGCCATCAAAACATCCCCACATCAAGCCAGCAGTGTCCATAATTGAATAAAGATTGATCACTAGGACGATCCACAATTGAATTAAACAAGACAGCTTCATTTCGCCAAAGGAGTGTGAAACAAACCATTCAGAAGAGTGGCAATGAATTGCCCATGATGTGATTTTTTACCGCGAAGCATGTTTGATACTGAGAGATACTGAGAGACACATATTCCATATTATATAATTATATGTTGAAGAGCCATCCTCTATGTTGGTATAGTGCACCCCCATTACCCTCTTGCATTCTGGAAGCTAAAAATCACAGTGGCTTTTTGAACAAAAACGGTGTAATTGGTTGATTTTCAACGTAACCAGGTGAGTTTGCCCGAGTGTAACCATTGTGATCAGAAAGTGTTTTCGCCACACAAATCTGCCACAGGCTGCATCATTTCTTGCACAAGGCACCAAGGTCACTGCCCCATCACCATTGGCATCGATCACCCTTGGCAAGGAGAGTCCAATGGTGCTGCGAATCACAAGCTGTTCGACTAAATATGAAGACAACATGTTGTTTGGAAGGGGTTTGTTTATCGTTCTATGAATGTTTCTGCAAGATACTGTAAGTATGCTTTATTTCACATTACAGGGATCTACTGTTTTTAAAACGTGGATGATTGCTTTGTGCTTGCGAAATAGTAAAGAAATCATACATGGTGATGTGGATCGGCGCGGATCTACCATTACCACCATTACTTTGGTCCATGCATGATGCAAACATAACTTTGAAAAAACACTTGCTCGGTGGTCTCAAGGGAAGGCGGTTGCATAGGTGGTAGGGGTTAGCCATCTCCGAATGTGGGAAAGGCAGTGCCGAAGAAGCAAAATGGGTGCCCGAGGGTAACCCCCATGGCTACCTCTCCGGATCTCCAGACCTCAAAAGCCAATGGGGCAACTTGGAATTGTTGGGCTGTGGGCAATTTATGGCGTTTTGATCAATTTGCAACCGATTTCCACCCTTCCCCAATGGTTGTAACAAAGCCAAACAATAATTCGTTCTAGAGATTGGTTCGCTGGATTTTTTCAAAAAAATATCTATAGTCATGATGCACTTTTCGGGAAGCCCAATGGTGGTCGTCAAGATCGGCCAAAGCCGGTGGTCGGTGGTTTTGGGAACACCACCTAAGCACAGCAGCGTTTAATGCCTCCTAGGTGCCAACAACGAAGAAACACAACTGGTTGGTGGTTACAAGCCATCTGAAAAGGGCATCAATCAACACACCATCCAAAAGTCATTGGGGAAAAGAAAGGTTTTAAATCTCCGACTAGAAAAAAACAGGAGATCTATGTGCTTTGACACTCGACATCGCACATTTCTACGATGGAACAACCACTCACGAGTGAAACAGGGCTGACTTTTTGACAACATGAGCAATCCAACTCGGGTATGTGCCAAAATCGGGTAGCCAATGGGCCCCACCAAAAAATGATCATTGTACGATTAGAAAACCATTGGTTTTGGGGGTGCCACGTCATGGCTTGGCACAGACCCCCAAGGAGTCGCAAGCAATTTGCCCCGTCGCATCGGAGCTCCAAAGTGGAGCTGCCGACTTTGCAATGCTGAACCATTGATGATTTCCATGGGACGTAAACCAGGTACTTCTTGAATGTAGATCCTGGTTAGGTATTGGATGATACTGGTTCGGTAGATCCTGTATCTTAGGTATTGGATGATCTCTAAATGCAAAAAATCGTGATTTTTTCCCAGGGGTACCCCCAAATCATCCAATTGATCAACCGTTTCTAGTTGTTGAAACCCAGCATTTTTGGGGTCTCCAAAGCTACTGGGCAGACCGCGACCGGCGACCGACGGTGACCGAGGCGCATGAAGAGCGT